>JADRCD010196285.1:8180-60537 GCA_019843815.1 Montemys delectorum | reverse complement strand
TCTTCAACAAAATTATAGAAGAAAACTTCCCTAACCTAAAGAAAGAGATGACCATGAACATACAAGAAGCCTACAGAACTCCAAATAGACTGGACCAGAAAAGAAATTCCTCCCATCACATAATAATAAAAACACCAAATGCACTAAACAAAGAAAGAATTTTAAAAGCAGTAAAGGAAAAAGGTCAAGTAACATATAAAGGCAGGTCTAACAGAATTATACCAGACTATGAAAGCTAGAAGATCCTGGGCAGAAGTCATACAAACCCTACAAGAACACAAATGCCAGCCCAGGCTACTCTACGCAGCAAAACTCTCAATTACCATAGATGGAGAAAACAAGATATTCCATGACAAAACAAAATTTACACAACATCTTTCCACAAAGCCAGCCCTACAAAGGATAATAGATGGAAAACACCAACATAAGGAGCAAAACTACATCCTAGAAGAAGCAAGAAAGTAATCTTTCAACAAATCCACACAAACCTAATTCCACCTCTTACAACAAAAACAACAGTAAGTAACAATTACTTTTTCTTAATACTTAATATGAAAATTAATATTACCAACATATCCTAATTGATTGAAATCCAAAAATATGAGGAATTAGAAATTTGTTGACTGTCATCCAATGGTCTCTCTAATTTGGTAATTGGAGAAATAGGTCCAATATTTGTACAATCTACATACACTTTCAGCTTGTTTGTGACAGTGACTTGCTGTGTACAGCATAATGGTCTTGATATCTTGCTTCTCCTATCTCAGCCTCTCTATTAGTAGTATTGTTTATTTCATGTTTTTATACTATACTATGGTTTTCAGAACAGCTTACATATTTCAAAAGTATTTATACAGCCAAAAGAAACATAGATGATTAACTCGGGAGGCTGCTTGGAAGAGAACAACAACTAGTGAGACTGAATGCTTTGCTTGACATTTGCAACTCTTGTATCAAGTTTGAAGAAGAGGATTTTATAAGTTACTCTTTCTCTGAGATGAATGCTTTTCCAAATTATCATAGCCAATGAACCAAATTCTTACCCTCACCTAATGTCTGTGTCACCCTCTAAGCAGAACCATTGTTCATTGAAAGAGTTGGTGAATGACTTTATGGATAGAGCATCTTAATACACACACCATTTCTTAAATGAATGTAACCTGTTCTCTGTGGGCTGAGAATAAAGTCACACACTCAAGTCAAATAGCTTTGACCATAGCAAGAAGTCTGTATCCAAAAAATTGTGCCTACAATTCATTTCTTGGTGCAGCAGAACTGTCAATTCTCAGCCTAGCTACCTTGGAGGTAAAATCCTTTGGTGATGTGAGGATCATTGAAGTACAGTCTTATTACAATGAAATCCAATGTCTAAAACTTGTTCTTATTTTGGTCTTGTACAACAGTAAGAGCCAAGATTTTAAACTCTACTAGATAGAAAACAAACAAATAAAAAGACTTTATATATTTATGTTCATTTAAGAAAATACTAGTAGTGATGTATTATTTTCAAATATACAGTTAATATGTTTGGAGTTATTTAAAATTTATATTGAGAACAATGTATTTTCACTATTGCTGTAGATGAGCATCTACATAAGACTGTTAAATTAATTGTTGTTTTATATCAAACGACTTTTATAATTCTCATTTTTATTGTTATAATATTTTATAAATTTTAAGGAATATGACAAAAAAGATATTGTAGGTATTGAAACGGGGTCTCTGGGAGGAGTTGGGGGTACAAAAGGGAAACAAGAATGTGATTTAATTCTATTTACTTAAAATGTTTTTAAATGTTAACAAATTCAGATAAATTGAAATCATGTATCTTTTCTCATCATAATGCAATAAAAGTTAGAAAAAAAAAAAGAAAAAAAAAGAAACAGAAAAAAAAAAGTTATAGATACCTTGCTCAGGTAACCTATATTCTATCTAAAATAGTCAATAGTCAATAAAATGGTAACTTTTCAAAAAAAAAAAAAAACATGACATAGGAAAGAACCATAAAGTGTAAGCAATGATAGTTTCTAAAAAAAAAAAAAAACCCTCAAAAAACTAAAACCAAAAATAAATCCTCCCTCCAAAAAAATGGAACAAAACAAAACAAAAACCAACCCAGAAACAAAAATAAACCAGCCTTGTCACAATGAGTTTCTAAAATAGTTAGGCGTCAAGGAAGAGCTAAATCATAAAGGCCCACAAAACCAACGGGTCACCTTTGTGTGAGTGTTGCCGAGGATGAAACCCTGGCTGTCATGCGCCTTAGGCAAATGCTCTACCACTGAACTACACTACCTTCTGTATGAACTCTGTAGCTACAAGAACTGAAAATACTTTGTCTAACTTGAGAAACATTTTCTATAGGTAGAACTCAAGTTCACTTGAGGTTTTAAAGTCACAGAACATGTTATAACACAGGAAATCTAGGAAGAGATCCACTATGTCCAACACAGTAAAGTAGCAATTCTAATAAGAGAAAGGAAAAAAAAAACAGTAATCCAATCAACCAGAAAAACAACCCAAGCCATAAATAACAGCACACTTTCCTCAAAAAATGGCCCTAAGTGCAAAGAGACTTGTGGTTTAAATGAGAATGCCCCCGTATGCTTATACATTTGAATGCTTGGTCCCAAGTTGGTGGAACTATTTGGGAAAAATTATATCTGGCTTTGTTGAAGGGGTTGTGTCAGAACAGGTGGGTTCTGAGGTTTCAAAGGTCCACGCCATTCCTATCGTGCTCTCTCTGTCTCATAGTTACGTTTCAAGTTACCAGCTACTGTTCCAGTGCCATGCCTGCCTGATGCTTCCTGCCATAATGGTCATGTATTCTAACCCTTGAAAGTGTAAGCCCCAAATAAACTCTTCTACAAGTGGCATTGACCATAGTGTCTTAAAACAGACACCATAATCTTGATTGAATGCTTGTTCCCCAGTTGATGGAACTGTTCAGGAAGAATTAAAAGGTGCGGCCTTGTTGAAGGAAGTAATCAAATCACCATTTAAAAGACAAACCAGTTGCCTAGATTACAAAACATCTGGCTATTCTGTTGTCTCCAAAGCAAATCATCTCACTGAAAAAGATATCCACAGACCATGAGTCAAAAGAATAAAAATTAAATTTGTAGCTCTTCAAGATAAAGGTACTTAAAAGATAAAGACCAGTACATAACAATAAAAGGAACAATACATCAAGAAGAAATAACAATTGTAAATATATGTATTCTAAGTGTTGGGACTTTTTTCATAAAACAAACATTAAAGGGCATGGAAAATCAGGTAGCAACTGATATAGAAATAGTGGATTACATCAACACACTTTTATTTAAACTAAAATCAACAAAGAAACAAAAGTGAAACTATCTCATGCAGCAGTTAGACCTATCATTATCTATACAATATTCCATTTAACAAATATAAAATACACATTCTTTTTAGCAGTCCATGGAACCCTCCATACAAAATTATAGGCTACAAAGTAAGCTTAGCAAATACAAAAGAATTGATGAATTCCAGGTCAACTGGTAGTACCTGAAGAAATGAGAGAGTGAGGGAATAAATTAAAATGTCCTAGAATTAAATCCAAGTGTGGTGGTGCATACCTTTAATCCCAGTACTCAGCAGGCAGAGGCTGCTCCAGGACAGCCTGCTCTACATAGCAAGTTCTAGGGCAGCCAAAGCAACACCGTGAGAACCTCTCTCAAGACGGAACAAAAGTCTTAGAATCAAATGAAAACGGTGTCATAACTTATTAGCATGTCTAGAATACAGTCATGGTGGCTCTTCATAGCAACAGAAACCCTGAGGCAGAAGCAATGACAGATTCCAGTGAAATCCAGAGGATCACTATAGATACTTTGAAAACTATATTTTTTAAAAAAACTGGAAAACCTAGAAGTAATGAATAAATTCCTAGACATAGAAGACCTAGCAAAACTAAATCAAGATGATATAAACTAGCAGATCTGTAAGAAGCATTTAAATTGAAGCAGTAATAAGCTGCATACCTACACAAGCCTGACTGGGTGTATTTACTGCCAGATAATATCAGACCTTCAGAAAGACCTTACACCATCACTCCTTAACAAACTGATCCTATGAAGTCAGTTCCATCAAAACCAGAGAAAGACGACAGCAACAAAACTATATACCAATCTCCCCTGATAAACACAAAAATAAAATTTATCAATAAAATTCTTGCAAACTGAATTCAACAGCACATTAAGAAGATATTATACCATAAGCTAGCTGACTTCACACCTGGGAGTCAAGGTTGATTCAATATAAGCATGTTGGTAAATTTAATACGACACATAAATGGACTTAAGGACAGAGATTACATGATCATCCAAGAGACAAAGAAAAGGCCTTGAGAAAGTCCTATATCATTTTACAATAAAAGCCCTCCAAAAGGCTAGAAATAGGAACGCATCTCAACATAATAAGGGTCATATTCAGCCAGCATTATATGAAATGGGAAAGAAACTAAAAGCGTTTCTTTTAAAATCAGGTACATGATTTTATTCTCTTAGTCACAAATGTAATTCTTCAAGTCTCAGCTACATCACTAAGAGAAAAAAGATATAAAGACGGAAAAAAGTCAAAGTATCCACACTTGCAGATAACATAATAATATGCTTAAAAGACTAAAATCTCTACCAGAAAACATTTAGAGTTAATAAACACCTTCAATAAAAAAGAATATAAAAATTGATCCATATGCCAGTAATGAAATTGCTTATAAAGAAGTCAGAAAATTTTCATTCACAATAGCTTTAATATTACCCAGGAATAAAGTTGACCAAGTAAAAGATCTCTACAACTAAAACTTTAGAGTGCTAAGAGAAAAAACCTGAAACATTTGAGTATGAAAAGGCTTTCTGTGTACATGGCTTGCAGAGTTTTTGTTAAATTGGCTATACTATCTAGCACTAACATATGAACAGTTATACCACTCCTGGGTAATATATTCAAATGAATGTAAGCCAACATAGTACAGAGTTACTTGTGCATGTATGTTTATTGTACTATATGTATTACTATTCACAGTGCACAAGTTATGGAATTATCCTAAGTCCATCAATAGATGAGTGGTTAAAGAAAATGTATATCTATATGTATATGTGCGTGTGCGTGTGTGTGTCTGTGTGTGCACATGTGTGCATGTGCGTGTGCATGTGTGCACATGTGTGCATGTGCGTGTGCGTGTGTGTGTGCTGAAATATATTCTTGGAGAGAAGGCCAACCCTGAATACTAGTGACATCATTCCAGGGTTGGGTCCTGCACTGAATAAAAAGGAAGAAAGTGAGTACAACAACAACATTTGTCCTTTCTTCTTTTCTGACTGCAGAGAAAGTGCACTCCGTGTCCTGAGATCGCTGCTGCCATGCCTCTACGTTGTCATGGGATGGCTGCACCTTAGCTGTGAGTTGAGATCCTAAAGCTGCTTTAGTCAGGGATCTTGTCATCTTGTCATGGCATCAAGAAAGGAACTAACACAGAGTTAATGAAATATCTACACATGGGAATTTTAGTCACGAAAAAGGAAATCATTATGTCAAATAAAATAGGAAAATGGATGGAATTGGAAATCATTACATCAAATAAAATAGGCAGACGCAGGAAATTAAATACAGTATATTTTCTCTCATATGCAGAATCTAGTTTTGAATGAGTGTGTGTGTGTGTGTGTGTGCGTGTGTGTACGTACGTGCACGTGCATGCACATGTGTGTACAGGTCAACATGTTAAGAACTAGAGGAAAGTAAAATTTAAAAGAAGGAACAAAAGAGGAAGAGAATATAATGGAACACGTGACACGAAAGCAGAGAGGGACATCTGGGAAGAGGAAAGAGACAAGAGGCAGGAGGGGGACACATGAGACAAAGTTTATTAATATATACATGAGAATGTCATGAGAAAACCTGTGACTTTGCAGCATAAATTTAAATAGGTATTAAATTTTAAGAACCAAAGTAAATATATAACCAGAGGTTATAACTGTGAGAAACTATCAATTTTAAAGTAATTTTTCAGATAATAAAAACTTGTAACATTAAAAGGCAAACAGCTTTGGACGGTAAAATGCTCTTTTGTACTCCTGCATAGTAAGAAACAGTCAGCACACAGCAAGCAAACTCCACTCCACCCACGTGGGCAGCTGTCCAGTTACCTGCTTTTGATCCGGCAGGAACAGACTGCTCTTTCTGAGGAGGCTTTTTTGGGTATCCAGGAGTCTCTACAGGATCATCTGTGACGCATGCTTAAAAGAAAAGATAACCTTAGGAATTCTATTAATGTTGACAGTGACCAGACACTAGTGTCTAAGGAGCTGTGATTAAATTGGTGAAATCCTAGAATGGCATGGCTTCCTATACATAATGTTATGACAGGTAGCGAGTCATCCACACATCAGTGATGACAATTTAGAGGGAAGACTGGTCTTTTTATTTAAGATTTCATTCTGGGTCTCTGTTCAGAAGCCTACTCTTTCTCAAGCATGCACTATTATCCCCTGCAAAGGTCTCTTTTTATTCTCCTTTCTTTACCCTTTTCCTTTATATGTGTTTAAAATTCTATTAAAATATTTCAAATAAATTTCAATTAAAATCCTAGTCAAAGTCAACCAGTAAAACAAACAACAGTGTTAAAAACTGTCCTTAAGAAGTTTGGTCATGTAACACCACACAAAACAGTAGCCTTCCACTTCTACAAGAATGGACAGAATACTAACACTGTAAACCATTGTAATATTTAGTTGTTATAAAATGATATTTGCAACAGTTTAATTTCAAACAGATTAAGTCTCAGAACAAAGATAATAAAATTGCACCTACAAATTTTATCTACTATTTATTTGTATCATTTATATCATGCTTAAATGTATAACATGAAAATGTCAAATACCTTAAGTACATTAAATATTAACATTGCACCTCAGAAGTTTTCATTTCCTTTTTTTAGACTTTAAAATGTTACTTTATTTTTATTTGTAGTGGTGTTTTGCATTCATGCATGTATATTCATGGGTGGGTGTCTGGTGCCTGCTGAGGTCAGAAAGAGGTGTTGGATCCCCTGGAACTGGAGTTAAAGATAGTTCTAAGACACCATGTGTGTGCTAGGAACCAAACCCAGGTTCTCTGATCCTTGTCAATAATAATAAAGCTTTTCATCATTGAGCTAACTCTCTAGGTACAATATCTGTGTGTGTTTGTTTGAGACTGTCTCGGCATGGAGCCCTGCCTGGTCAGGGCTCACTATGTATTCCAAGCTAGCCTAAAATTTACAGAGATATGCCTGTCTCTGCTTTCTGAGTGCTGGAATTAAAGGTCTTTGCCAACACAGGCCTTTAAAAAGCAAGCCAGGCATGTTAGCTCATGGTAGCAATCCCAGTATTCAAGTCACTGAGGCAGGATTGCTTTAAATAGGAGCCTGGGTGGGCTATATATTGAATTCTGTGCCAGACTACATTATACTGTGAGACCCCTCCCATCCCCCAAAACCCAATATAAATAAATAAAAACCTAAACAACTTCTAACTTTGGGATATATGAAGGTAGGTGCATGGAATCAACACGTCTAACTCATGACGATGATATGTGAGATAAGATTAGAGCAGCATGTTTCTATTAAGCACATGAACATTAACTATCAATAACAAATCCTTCCTTTTTTATTTTACTCACATTCTAGGTTTTCCTCAATAATTTCTTCAATGATCACATCAGGGCTGGATCCCAGCTGAGGCAGCACAGCAATAGTCTTAGGAGACGTCACCACAACCACCTCTTTCTGTGTCTGCTTGTTCTTGTTTTTCCCTTCTAAATGCCTGTCAGGGGCCTCTGCTTGCAAAGGAGGTGCAGGCGCTTCATCAGCCAGGACAGCCATATCCACCTTTTTCTTTTCTAGTGATGAGTATACATCACAGCAGAGTTCCTTTTTATTATTAGATTTCTTTTGAACATTCTGTCCAACTTCATTTTCTTGAGGGTAACATCTGTTTAAAAGTACACAGCAGGACTACTTTAATAATGATCTTCAAACTATTTCTTTCTTATTTGTTAGTTGACAGTGTGAGACAAACCAAGAGATCAAACTTGTACGTAATCTAGAGGTATCTGTAAACAGCTTCATTGAAGCATAAACATATACCACACAATTCAATGACTTTTGGTAACCTTAAAGTGTTGCATACCCTAATATACAATTTAATTTTAGAACATGGTCACTGGCCCAAGAGAACCCTCTTGCCCTTTTCAAACTCCCAAAGAAACCGCTTACTTAAAGCTCCAAGCAGCCTTTGAGATCATCTGATTTGATCTGATCTGTTCTGTTCTATTTTCTGTTCTGTTCTCTGTTCTGTTCTGATCTGTTCTCTGTTCTGTTCTGTTCTCTGTCCTGTTCTCTGTTCTGTTCTCTGTTCTATTCTGCTCTGTTCTCTGTTCTGTTCTGTTCTCTGATCTGTTCTCTGTTTTGTTCTCTGTTCTCTATCCTCTGTTCTGTTCTGTTCTCTGTTCTTCTCTCTCTCTGTTCTTCTTTGTTCTTCTCTGTTCTGCTCTGTTCTGTTCTGTTCTGTGCTGTTTGAGGCAGGGTCTAAGTGTGTACCACAGACATTTGTGCAAGCCAGAGATTTATTTCTGGTATCTTCATCAACTGCTGTCCACCTTATTTACTTATTTGATGAGACAAGTTCTCTCACAGACCCTGGCTTCAGCAAGTCCCAGGAAACTCTTCTGCAGTGCCCAGCTTTTTAACATGGTGGTAAGATCTGAACTCTGGTTTTGCATGGTTGGCTTGCATAAGAGCACATCACTGACTGAGCTATCTCCTCAACCTTACTTCCTATTTTTCTGCGTTATCCTCATCTCCAGACACTTTTAGTCTGTAAAATTTATAATTAAAAAATTTTAAATGCAAGAGAATGAGTCCAAAAAGGTTACATTTTAGTTAACTTATGATGGATCTTATTTCTTCATGAAATAGTAGTGGCCAATGTACACATTAGAGAAAGGTAACTGAATTTAGTAACGATATATGTTTATCTGCCTCTTTCAACAGAAAGTATGCATTTGAAATTAAGGAAAATTAATCTAAGTTGTACGGAGGACCTTTATGAAGGACCCATGTGTGTAAACAACTTTGTATCATAAATATCTTTTTATACTAACCCTCATCAGACCTTATTGAATGTTTAACTACCTCCCTCTCACTATCCTTTCCTTATACAACACCACACTTTTCTGTTTATCTTCATCCTTTCTCTCCCTGCACCATCTAAAAGTTACTTATATTTCAGGTCACTTTTGTATTGTTTTAGATTTAAATATTTTCCAGAGTACTTCCCTTGACCTTTTTCAATACTTGCTCCCTTGGGCAAATTTGTCATCTAATAATAAGAACTTGCAGTTTATAGAATTTACCTTTATAAATGTTTAACTCAGAGTAGTCATTTAAAATCAACACAAGATTAGCCAAGACTTTTATATAGAGGCAGGATAGTTTTTAACTTTAAAATATTTGATAGTAACCATACTAAAGCTCTAAAGTTATCTAAAAGAACATCCTGATCAACAGGAGGAAAGGACCTCGGCCTTGTGAAGGTTTTGTGCCCCAGTGTAGGGGAATGCCAGGGCCAATAAGTGGGAGGGGGTGGGGTGGCAGGCATGGAGAGGGGGGAGGCAACAGGGGTTTGTTCTTGTTGTTTTTGTTTGTTTGTTTGTTTTTTGGAGGGGAACCTGGGAAAGGAAAAATTTACATGTAAATAAAGAAAATATAAAAAAAAAAAATCCTGCCTGCAAAGGTTGCTGATTATCCATGGAAGCCCCCAAGGCTAACCCGAGGGACCGCCTGCAGGAAGACTGGTACCCTATGTTCCTCTAGCAAGGTCTTCCTCACGACAAGAGGATAATAGGCTATCTTAGTCTGATGCCATTTGTACTACTTTCCTTTCTTGTTGCTGTGATAAAACACTGTGACAAAAGGCAACTTGTGGAGAAAAGGATTTATTTGGACTTTACTTCCAGGTCACTGTTTATTACTGAGGAAAATCAGAGCAACCCAAGCAAAGCTTGAAGCAGAAACCTGATTGCTAGCTTGCTTGTAGGCTCATACTTAACTATTTTTTTAAAATGAAATTCTAGTCCACAGGACTAGAAATGGTGCCACCAAGTGGGCCAGGCCCTTCTGCATTGATTAATAAAGCAATCTCTTGCAGACATGCTTCTAGATCAACCTAAGGTAGGCAGTTCCTTAGTTGAGGCATCTCCTCTCAGATGACTCCAGGTTGTGTCAAACTGATAGTTAAGGACAGTACCTAAGACAGTTTGATTAATTATTATTCCAAACAATTTGATTCCTCACTTCTTTCTTGGTATAGAAAAAAAGGCTAACATAAATAATCTAAATCCAGAATCAAGTTGAAGATCTTGCCTTACATCCATTTACTCAAGTGCCCCCCCCCACCTTCTCCTCAGACAGCCAACGAATAGGAACTGAACATATCCACTATTCCCCTCTCAATTTATTTTTTGTTTCTATATTCCTAATATAAATGTGTCTGTACATGTCTGCATATTTGCATGTGTGTGTGTGTGTGTGTGTGTGTGTGTGTGTGTGTGTGTGTGTGTATAATACAGTTTTCCTTTATTTCTTTCTTTTGAGACGATTATCTCACTATGTACCTCTGGCTAGCCTGGAACTTGCTAGGTAGATCAAGCCAGTCTTAGACTCATAGAGATCTGCTTGCCTTTCTTTACCTCCCTAGTCCTGTGATTAAAGGTGCACATAAGTGGCCAGAGTCATCTTTTAAAAATGTAGTATAGGGGGCTGGAAAGATGGTTCTGCAGTTTAGAGCAGCTGCTACTATTGCAGAGAATCTGAGTTCAGTTCCCAGCACCCACCTCAGGTAGCTCACAGCCATCTGTAACTCCAGTTCCAGAAGATCTGATGCCTCGACAGGCATGCTCACTCACATGCACACACACAAACCACACCATCAAAATTAAGATAAAATGAAAATAAAAATGCAATCTAACTTTTTTTGTTTTCATGTTTAAAATCTTCTGAGTGGTTTTTAGCATCCAATAGAACTGTCAATAACACTGAAAGTGTCAACTCTATCCACCTCTTCTTACACTAAGGTCTGAATCTAGGGCCTTATACACACCAGTAAGCTACCATCTTGGAAGCAGAGACCAAGACTCTCATAAGATAGAGAACCTGTCAGCTCCCTGATTTTGAACTTTCTAGACTCTAGACTGAGGAAACAAATTTTTATTCAGGCATTTTGTGATAGCAGCATGACTATACTAAGACATGTGACAACTAAGCATTTGAGATCTGGCTTATGAAACCAAAGAAGTAAATCTGTCATTTTATTTAGTCTCAATTAACTTGTGTTTAAGCAACACCTGGTTAGTAGCTGTCACACTGAATAGCATACAAGTAGAAAACAAAGTTTAAATGCTGTCATACAGCATTACGGCCTTAAGGGTTTAGCTTCTATGTACACAGGGATACAGGGAATGGAACTGTAGTGGGTGCTCCAGTGTGGTGTGCTACTTTACTGTCTATGTCTGCTCAGATGCCTGCCTTCCATTTGATCTCCTTTCCAACTGTCAATTTTTTCCCAGGGAAGTAAAAATAGAATCTTTCCCAGTTCTCTATTGCACCAAGAAGAAAGACCATTCTGTTCCTTTGTACCAGTTCTACTGTCTACATGTACTATTACAACCATTAAACATTTTATCTGTTTTTTCTTTGTATTTTATATATTGTAATTTCTCTGGTTACCTCACTGTCTAATACAGTGCTGGGGTCTAGCACAACAAGTTTTCAATGCTTGTTGACTGAATGAATTTCAAAGAGCTTCAAAGCATGTAAGTCACTAATAATAATCTCTTCTAGGTCTTTTAAAAAGCAATACAAACAGAAATTAACAATAGAAATGCCATTTTTAGATCATTTTAGCTCTTGAATCAAATTAAACATTCACTTGTCTTTTAGACATAGGTATTATCAGATACTAACAACATGTTGACATACTTAAAAATACTTCGCTCCTTCTTAGAAGGGGGAACAAAATACCTATGGAAGGAGTTTCAGAGACAAACTATGGAGCAGAGACTGAAGGAAGGACAATTCAGAGACTGCTCCACCTGGGAATCCTTCCCATATTTAATCATCAAACCCAGACACTATTGTGGATGCCAGCAAGTGCAGACTGACAGGAGCCTGATATAGCTCTCTCCTGAGAGGCTCTGACAGTACCTGACTACTATAGAAGTAGAGGCTCACAGCCATCCATTGGATTGAGTACAGGGTCCCTAATGAAGGAGTTAGAGAAAGGACCCAAGGAGCTGAAGGGTTTGCAGCCCCTTAGGACGAACAATAATATGAACTAACTAGTACCTTCAGAGCTCCCAGGGACTAAACCACCAATCAAAGAGTACACATGGTGGGACTAATGGCTCCAGCAGCATATGTATAGTAGAGGATGGCCTAGTTGGTCATCAATGGGAGGAGAGGCCCTTGGTCCTGTGAAGGTTCTATGCCCCAGTGTAGGGGAATGCCAGGGCCGGGAAGCAGGAGAGGGTGGGTTGGTGACCAGGGGGAGGGATGAGGGAACAGGTTTTTTTTTTTTCTTTTTTTCATAGGGGAAACTAGGAAAGGAGATATCATATGATCTGTAAATAAAGAAAGTATCTAAAATAAATAAGTAAATAAAAATACTTACTTTGTTGAGTCCTCAAATTCAATCTTTCCCATACTGTTGAATATGCAGATAGCCTCGCTGCAATTTATATTCAACCTAAAACATATAATATATAAATTTATCTACATAAATACATAAATTTATTTATATAATACATAAATTTATTCTCATATATTTATTTCTTCTCTATCACAATTGCTAATATTAGCTAACTTAAAAAGCATCTAAATAACTTATAATAATAAATAATAAATAAGTTATAATTATTTTAATTTGGTTGTCACTTTAAGAAGCATATATGATCCAAAATTTCAAATTATAATTGCTTGGTATTTAATAACTCTTGGTATGATTTCCTGAATCAAGATTTACTCACCTGGGGGGGTTCCTTGGAATTATGGAACTAACTTGTGACAATTCACTTTCAAATGTTAACTTCAAAGTCCGGATAATCTGGAGTCAAGAGAGAAGTACACTTCATATGTGAATTATCTTTTATTAAAAATATAGCTAAAAGATGATTTTAGAAGGAAAATGATCTTTTAGGTATTAAATTAATACATTTAAGGTTTCAAGCTCCAAAGATTAAGCAATGAAGCCAGGCATGGTAGGACATGCCTTTAAGCCCAGAGCTTGGGAGAAAGGAGCAGGCAGATCTCTGTGAGTCTGAGGACAGCCTGATCCACAAACAGGTTGCAGGACAGCCAGGGCTGTTACATAGAGAAACTCTGTCTCAAAAGTCCAGATAGATAGATAGACAGGCAGACAGACAGGCAGACAGACAGATACACAAATACACAGATAGATTGATAGATAAAAATAAACCATTAAAAAAATAAGCAATGGACTTTCTACAGTATACTTTTGCTAAGTCATGCCATTTGGTAGGTTATCCATATTAAATATATTTTATCTTAAAACATTTTTAACTTGATAGTAGGTTTATCAGACTGTAATCTTATCATAAGTCAAGAAGCGCTTGTAGTTTAGTGCAACTGGAAAAACTCTTAAGCCCTACATATCAAGTCCATATTGTGGAATGTGTAAAGCAGGCTACACAGCACTAGTCCCCACCGGAGCACTGGCATTACCTGGGTCAGGTCACAGTAGGTCCTCAGAGAAGGAGCAGATTTGAGTTCTTTTGCTATCTTCATAGCTGCATCCAAATCACTTTTTTTCTCTTCAATGTAGCTTTTAACTGTTACCAATTTTGACAAATAATCATCTGTACGTCTTACAAGTTCTTCACACAAGCTCTTTTTCCTTTAAGACAAAGTTATTTTGTGATTTTTTACTAGCATTTATATAAATGTAAATTTATTGTTGAGTAGTATTCCTAATTTTACTAAGCAATGAACTTAAGCAAAATAATAGATTCATTGTACTGATAATGAATTTAATTAAAATAATATGATTAAAAGAGGCATGTTCTAACTGAATACCATGTGAAAAGCTACTTTTGTTATTAGTTGATAAACTTAATATGTGGTTCAATTAAACTGAAATAAATTATAATCGAAATCCATGTGTAAATGAAGAAAAAAAATAGGTTGCAGAAAATGTCTCAGCAGGTAAGAGCATATGCTGCTCTTCTTGCAGAGGACGTGAGTTCAGTTCCCTGCACCCAAGTGAGGTAGCTTACAACCACCTATAAGTCCAGTTCTAGGGGATCTAAATGCCCATGCTGTCCTCTGTGATCACCAGCACTCACACATTAAAAAACAATTGAAATATTATCACCAAAAAACCAAACAACCCAATAAAAAAATGGGGTATAGAACTAAACCAAGAATTCACAACTGAAGTATCTGGAATGGTTGAGAAGCACCTAAAGAAATTTTCAAAGTCCTTAGTGACCAGAGAAGTGCAAATCAAAGCTACCCTGAAATTCTACCAATCAGAATGGCTAAGAACAAAACCTCAGGTGACAATACATGTTGGAGAGGATATGGAGAAAGAGGAACACTCCTTCATTGCTAGTAGGGTTACAAACTGGTACAACCACTCTAGAAATCAATCTGGAGGTTCCTCAGAAAATCCAAAATAGATCTACCTGAAGACCCAGCTATATATACTACTCTTGGGAATATACACAAAAGATGCTTCACCATGCCACAGGGGCACGTGTTCCACTATGTTCATAGTGGCCTTATTGGTGATAGCCAGAAGCTGGAAACAACCTAAATGTCCCACGACAGAAGAATGGATACAGAAAATGTGGTTCATTTACACAATGGAATACTACTCAGCTATTAAGAACAAAGACATCATGAGTTTTGCAAGCAAATGGATGAAACTAGAAAATATCATCCTGAGTGAGGTAACTCAGATGCAAAAGGACGTGCATGGTATGATGTGTACTCACTAATAAGTGGATATTAGCAAAACAAACAAACAAACAAAACAAAAAACAAAAAAAATTATAGAATACCCAAGATTCAGTCCACAAAACTCAAAAAGGAAGTGCCCAAATGAGGATGTCTCAGTCTCACTTGGGAGAGAGAAGAAAGCAATCATAAGTGGGGAGGGATGGAGGGATATGGGAGGGAAAGTAGACAGGAGGAGGGGTGTGAGGGGAAGAGGGGAACCTGATCTATTACTGGGTGAGAGAAAAGGACTGAAGCCCTGAGGGCCAGCAGAAAGAATGGAAACAGGCAATCTCAGGAAACAAGGGGTTGGCAGCACTTTCCAGAATGTACCAGAGACCTGGGAGGTAAGAGACTCTCAGGAATCAAAGAGAGGGACCTTAGATGAAATGGCTGACAGTAGGGAGAGGGAACTTATAGAGCCTACCTCCAGCAGGAAGACAGGGCGTCAAGTGAGGGATGGGGTTGCCATCCCACAGTCACATCTCTGATCCATTACTGTTCCTGTCTGAAAGAATTACAGGCATGAAAATGGAGAGGAGCCTGAGGAAAAGAAGGTCCAGGAACAGGTCTAAATTGGGATCCAGCTCAAGGGGAGGTCCCAAGGCCTGACACTATTATGAGGCTATGGAGCACTCACAAAAAGGGACCTAGCATGATCACACTCCAGAAGACCCAACAAGCAGCTGAAATAGTCACATGCAGATATTTGCACCCAACCAATGGACAGAGCAGCTGACCCCTGTTGTTGAATTAGGGAAGGCTGAAAGAAGCTGAGGAAGAGGGCAACCCTGTAGGAGGACTAGCAGTCTCAATTAATCTGAACCTCCAAGATCTCTCAAGCACTGGACCACCAAATAAACAGAATACACCAGCTGATATGAGTCCCCCCCCCACACACATACAGTAGAGGACTTCTGGGTCTGTGTTCATTCAGAGATGATGCACCTAACCCTCAAGAGGCTAGAGGCCCTAGGGAGTTTAGAGGTCTGGTGGGGTAGGGGGTGGGGCATCCACGTGGAGACAGTGGGAGTGGGGAGAAGGTGTGGGATGTGGAGCAGTGGAAGGGTGGATGGGGGTGGGGAATGGAATATGGAGTGTAAAAAATAAATTAATTTATAAAATAAAAAAACTTAAAGTAATTGGGGTGATGACTTGGTGGCTAAGATAATTAGTGCTGTTCTTTTGGAAGACTTGGGTTCAGTTCTCATACCAACATCATGGCTTACACTATCTCTAACTCCAGTTCCATGGAATCTGATGGCTTCTCTTCACTTCCCATGGGGCACTAGGCATACACGTGGTACACATACATACACTCAGCAAAACATTCACATGTAACAATAAATAAATATTTAAAATAATTAAAAATAAAAATAAGTCATAAAGACAGAAAAAATAGTTTAAAGATATAGTTATATCATAGACATAAGGAGACTTAGAGCATTCAACCTAGCTAGGAGAGATTCTGTATCTCTCTTGAGTAATATCTGTACTCATTGTTGACAGGGTTTAATTGCACACTTGAATATTGCCATAGGTACACAGTCCATGAAGAGTATATACTGACATTTAAGAACAGCATCAAACCAGAACTTGAATGACAATTAACAGTCATCTTCAAGATATTCCCTTGAATAGTTAAATAGTTGTTTTCACTAGCTACATAGCATTACTCAAATCCTTTCTCTTCTCTAGGGAGGAATTACTTTATTATAGCAATTTAAACATCTCTAAACTGAAAACTGAAAAATTCAAGTATTTTAATCATTAAACAACATGCTTTCTCATTATTTTTTTCCAAAATCAAATCTACCTTCTAGTAAAAAAGAGGTTTGCTAACACTATGGAAAATATGCTAAGTTTTGAAGGTAAATAGATATTCTTCAAAACATTTGGTGATACATAAATAATTTTTGTGAGTGGTTTCTTTAAAGGAGACATGCCCCTTTTGTTAAGTTGTATTAATTTTCTAAAAGCTCACCAATATGGAATGGCATTAGAAAAGAGTAAGAAAGTTTCATTCTTCTAATGGATAGACAGAAAACAAAAAATAAACAAACAAAAACAAACAAACAAAAAACCCAAAACAACCCAACCCCAAACTGGCTAATATCATCTGATGAGAACTTTAGAAAATAGCATTTTTTAAAGTGAAATTTTGTGTCTTCTTCTGGAAGCAGGAATACAGTTGCCAATTCCTCACCAACCAGAGGAAGAACAACAGACCAGACTATGACACTAGTTAAGTGTGTTTTGTGCTGTCTGAAGGACTGATCTTTTGTTTTTTTATCTTAGGCAGTAGAAAAGCTTAGGGGATGCTCAGGAAGGCTGCAATGAGCTATGTTTGTAGGGGTCAGAGACTATACATAGACATATGACATATAACTTGAAACTAAGGAGAAGCTAAACTGAACTTCTTGGGTCACACATGAGCAGACGACCTTAAGCTTTCATCTTATACCAATCCCAAGGTTCAAAATGTGTCAGCTATTCTATGAAGAATGTTCCAGCAAAAATCAGATTATAAAGACTGAGAGAGGTTGCTAGTTTTTCAGCCCCAAGTTTCAACAT
Source organism: Montemys delectorum (assembly GCA_019843815.1). NCBI lineage: Eukaryota > Metazoa > Chordata > Mammalia > Rodentia > Muridae > Montemys > Montemys delectorum. The sequence continues at coordinate 42,887 of JADRCD010196285.1, read as the reverse complement.
AAATCCTACCAGGGACATGAATGAATAACAATTTTAACATAATATGCTCAGTCAAAGAAAGAAAACAAAGTGGTGGAAACTTTGTGAAGAAGCATAGGCATTGGACTTTGTAGACTGATTTGAAACAATTCTCTTAAATATGTTCAAAGAAACAAAGGAATATATGAATAAAGAAGCAGAAGAAATTAGGAGGGCAGCCTAAGAATAAAATTCTAATATCAAAGACAAAAAGAACACAAAAAGGAATCATGGCTACAAATGTTCTCAGGGATACAATGACTGCTTAGCATTAGATCCTGAGGTAGAAATCTGGGCATGGTGGAATATGCCTATAATCCCAGCATCTGAGGCAAGACAAGTCTGGGTTTGAGGTCAGCCTGGGCTACATGGTGATCTTAAGGCCAATGTGGATTGTACAATAAGGACCTGTCAAACAAACAAACAAACAAAGCAGAGGAAGGGGGCATTAGTGGAAGCAGAACCAAGAATCAGCAAGCTTAGAAGATAAGACAATTAAAATTGTTTCTGGGTAACAAAACAAACCAAGAATGAAAAAACTTAAAAGGAAGAGAGATTCCAGGACTTGTAACATATCAATAGGCAGACAAACAGAAGAAAGAAAGATCTGAGGAAATAGAAAAACACTACAAAATAAACAGCTAATAAATGCCCTCCACCAAAACTCTCCAAAATCTGATTAGACAGAGATTATCTACAAACCAACTCCACTTAAAATAAACCCACACAGTCAGTCTGTCGACAGACACACAATCATATAAGCAAGAAGAGAGTACATTTTGTCACATACAACTAATTCCTAGAAAGATTATTGGTCAAATCATCAAGCAAAACTTTCAAGGTCAGAAGGCAATTGAAGCAGATACATAAAAGTGTGATAGGAAAAACATCTGTCAATAGAATTTCATATTTAGCAAAGCTGTGTTAGAAAAAGAGACAGAAAAGGACTGCAGAGGTGGTTCAGAGGTTAAGGGTATTGGCTGCTTTTCCAGAAGACACAAGTTTGATGACCAGCATTCACATGGAAGTTCACACTACTAGTGACTCCAATTCCAGGGAATATTATGCTTTCTCTGGACTCTGTAGGCACTGTTTATACATGGCACACAGACATAGATGCAGTCACAATACTCAGACACATAATATAAAAATAAAGAAAAAAATTAGTAAAAAAAAGAAAGAGCCAGGCAGTGGTGGCGTACACATTTAATCCCAGCACTTGGGAGGCAGAGGCAGGCAGATTTCTGAGTTCGAGGCCAGCCTGGGCTACAGAGTGAGCTCCAGGACTGCTAGGGTGATCCAGAGAAACCCTGTCTCGAAAAACCAAAAAGAAAAAAAAAAGAAAAAAAGAAAGAAAGAAATGAGAGGTAGTATAGCCATCAATAAGAAAATAACAACTGCTGTTAAGGATATAAAGGAAAGATAGACTTTTATATACTGAGATGCAAGTGTAAATGAATCCAGCCATTATGGAAATTAGTATGAAAGTTTCTCAGAAAAAAAATAAAACCACAGTACAACCCAGCTACAACACTCTTGGGTATCTATGTGGTAGTTTGAATAAGTATGGCTCTCATAAGCTAGTATATTTGAATGTTTGGTTCTGAGCTGTGTTAAGAGGTGAGGCCTTGCTGGAGAAGGTATGCCACTGGGGATGGGCTTTGAGATTTCAAAGGCCTAGGCTAGGCCCAGTCTCTCTCAGTGGGCTGCCTGTAGATCAGATAAAGAGTTCTCAGCTGCCTGCCTGCTGCCATGCTCCCCACCATAATAAGGACTAACCCTCTGAAACTGTAGGCAAGTGACGCAAGCTGCCTCAGCTATGGCACCTCTTCACAGCAATAGAAACGTTACTAAGACAATACCAAAGAGACCTAAGTGTGCTTATTGGCTTTTCTTGGCATAAACTAGAGTCGCCAGCAAAGAGAGAATCTTACTTGAAGAACTTCCTTGACTAGCTTGTGGCCATGTTCTTGAGAGGTTATCTTGATTAATGATTGATGTAGAAGGATCCACCTGACTGTGGGCAACACCATCCCTGGGCAAATGGGACTGGATTGTGTAAAAAAAAAAAAACTAGCTGAGCCAATGAACAATCCAGCAAGCAGCATTTCTCTAAGATTTATGCTTCAAGCAGAACATTTGCCAATCATGTGCCAGGTCTTGGGTCTAATCTCTAGCACCAAAGGAGGGAAAATCAAATGTTTTATGCACAGGGCATAAAAATGCCATGAAAATATAAGGAAATTAAGCATTGATGTAAAGACAAATGGACAAATGACATTACAAAGCATATTGCTTTGGTCATATCAAAAGTTTCTATTGAGTCCATTTCTTTAAATGTGATTTCAAGAATCATGTATGTGATTTCAAGAATCACATTTGTGATTCTTTAATCACATATATGATTATGATTCATATGATTCTTTTAATCACATATGAGAAAATGGTAGGCCCATGCAGAAGAAAAAGTGGTTTGTATTTCTCCAAATATATGAATTCTACAATATGAGTTAGGCTATGGAAAATATTTTTCTTTGTTAATTGCTGTAAGAAAAAACTGTGGAGGCTTAGACCTAAAACAGCACTTGGGAAACTGGAGCAAGAGGATCATATGCTTGAGCTCAGCCTAGGCTATACAATGATTCTGTATCTTCATACACACACACACACACACACACACACACACACACACACGCACGCGCACACAAAGATGCATGCACACATGCACACACGCATGCACACACACACGCATATGCATGCATGCACACACACACACACATGCATGGGAGAGTGAGAGCTATGAGGATCAGGGAACAAAGACAATGAAAGAATCTTATTAACTGTAAAGTTAGCTTAGCTTTGGAATTAAAAAGCAGAGAGAAAAGATTTTGAAAGTATAAATTTTCAATTGAATTTAAATAAAAGTCAGTCTTTTTGTTTCTTTCTATTGTGTCTCTTCTTGTTGACAAGATTGGTTTCAAATTCACAGAAACCCAACTCCATCAGCCTCCTGGATGCTGTAATTATAAGGGATGAGTTACCGCACCTAGCTGGAAATCAGTCTTCAAGACTCATCCACTACCTTCCAAGCTTGTTTTAAAGTAACATGTTACTTCAGTCTAACCAAAGGAACAGAGTGACAAGTTAATGTTAAGAACCTCACTTCCCTTCAATCTTTAAGTTATTACCTGGAATCAAGAGAAGCAAGAAGTGTATCAAATTGTTTCTCCACAACCTCTGTTAGACTGTGTGTCTCTTGTCTTGTTTGATCTTGTGTGCTATCAAGCATCTAGAAAAAAATAATTCAATGAACTAACTTGTATTTTTATTTTGTAGTAGTTGTATCATCAATATAACACTGAATATAAAAGATACTTTCTAGAATTTCCCAAACAGCCACAGAGGTGTTAATAAATAAAACAAATCATTAAGATCAACTTTATACTTCAGCCCTTGTTAGTAAGTCACATCTTGTAGGCATTTTTGTACTGATAATTTGACAAAACAAAGAAAAAAAAGCAGTTAACACCTATAAATCTATGGATAGGCTTTATAAATTTTTTTCTTATCCCTTTTTGTCATTATTGGACAAAAAGCCATTTTGGACCACTGATTTTCTCTACAGCAGGATTCTGTAAATTATAAAACAAAACAAAGACCCAGAACAAAGTTAGAAAACACATTTCAGTTCTTGGTGCAGACCCAGGGTCTCTTAGCTCTTTCATTGCTGTCTCCAGATTTACTCTTAGTCATACTGCAGGCAGGAGCCCTCCTCCTACACTACCTCCATTCCCCAGGAACTCTGCTTCTTGATGCAGACCCAAGTTTCCCTAGCTCTTCCCTACTTTCTTTTCTTAGCTTTACTCCTTAACCTACCTTCATTCCTTTGGATTGCCTATAGACCTACTCTCTACTAGGGATCCTATAGCTACATACTTGCCTAGGCCAACAGCAAACAAAGAATGAACAACTATACAATAAGGACAACTGTGATATATATACTAAGAAACACACCTAAAATGTCATGACCCCAGAGTTCTAGATACCAGTGCAAAAATACAAATATGAACAGTCAACATAATATGCCTCCTTTATAAGCCAGTAACTCACTGTAAAAGGCCCCAAGAAATGCAAGCTAGCTGAAACACACTACAAAGACTTCAAAGCAGCAATTCTGAATATGTTCAAGTGTCTTAAAGAAGACTGGAATAAATGTTTAGTAAAGACTATGAAAATACAGACAGTTGAATGAAATAATGAAAACATTTTAAGACATAAAAGTAAAAATAGAATTACTAAAAAAAAAAAACCCAAATGAAGTAAAACTGGAAATGAAAAACTTAGAATGTCAAACAAAATAACCACACAGGTAAGCCTCACCAACAGATTATAAGACATCAAAGAGAGGATCTTAGGTACTCAAGACAAGGTACAAGAACTGGACAGCTCAGCTAAGGAGAATATGAAATCGAAAAAATCAGGCACAAAACATCTAGGATACTATGAAAAGTCGAAACCTATGCATAACAGGAGAGGAATGAGAAAAACCCAGGCCAATGGCACAGAAAATATTTTTAACAAAATTACAGAAGAAAAATTTCCCAATCTAAAAAAGGCAGTACCTATTATGATACAAAAAGAATATAGAACACTAATAAACAGAGCCAGTAAAGAAATTCCCCATGACACATAGTATAGAAACAGTAAATGAACAGAACAAAGCCAGGACACTAAAAGCTGCAAAGGAAAAAGACCAAATAATTTAAAAATAGGCTCATTAAAGTAACACCTGACTTTTCAACAGAGACTCTGAAAACCAAAAGAGCTTGGAATAGATGTTGTGTAAACTCTGAGAGACCAAAGATGCTAGCCCAGACTACTATACCTAGTAAAACTATCAATCACAATCAACAGAGAAAAGAAAACCATTCCAAAAAACAAAACAAAACAAAACAAAAAAACAAAAAAACAACCAAATTTAAGCAATTTCTATCTACCAATCCAGTTCCACAAAGACACTAGAAGGAAAACTTCAGTCTAAAGAGGTTAACTATACCCAAGAAAACACAAATAATAAATTCTCAAAAAAGCAAATCCAAGGAAGGCAAAAAAATAAAATAAAATAAAATAACAGGATCAATAAAAATTGCTCATTGATAATTCTCAATATTAATGATTTTAATTTCCAAATAAACAGACACAGACTAACAGATTAGATTAGAAATAGGATCCATCATTTTGTTGCTTCCAAGAAACACTCCTTGACATCACTAATAGACATCATCTTAGAGTAAAAAGATGGAAAAAGGTATTCCAAGCAAAAGAAATTTACATCAAAATTCCAGCACAACTCTTCATAGAAACTTAAAAAAAATTTTCAAGTTCATATAGAAACACAAAAAATCCAGGATAGCTAAAAACAATCCTGAGTAATAAAGATAACTCATGGAAGTATCACCACCTTGGATTTCAAGTTGTATTACAGAGCTATTGTAATAAAAATAGAATGATACTGGAAAAAATGTACAAACACATTGGCCAATGTAACTGAACTGTGGAACCAGACATAAATCTACACATATATGGATACCTGATAGTTGATAAAGCCAAAAATACACACTGGAGAAAAGACAGCATCTTCAACAAATGGTGCTGGTCAAACTGGGTAGCTGCATGTATTAGAATGAAAATAGATTCATATCTATTACCTTGCACAAAACACAACTCCAAACATACCAAGACCTTCAACATAGAACAAGATACTTTGATAGAAGAGAAAGTAGAGTGCTGGCTTGAACTTGTCACAGCAAGTATATTCTGAGCAGTATACTGACAGCACAGACACTAAGACCAACAATTAACGATCTGAACCTCAGGACACTGAAAAGGTGTATGGCAAATAACACATCATTTGGGCAAAGTGGAAGCCTACAGAATGGGAAAAGATCTTTAATAATTACATAATTAGTATCTAAATATGTAAAGACCTAGATATGCAACATCAAGAAACTAGCCGAGGGCTGGCGAGATGGCTCAGAAGGTAAGAGCACTGACTGCTCTTCCGAAGGTCCTGAGTTCGGATCCCAGCAACCACATGGTGGCTCACAACTACCCGTAATGAAATCTGATGCCCTCTTCTGGTGCGTCTGAAGACAGCTACACTGTATTACACCTGAGCGGGGCTGGAGCCAGCGGGCCAGAGCGAGCAGGGCAGTCCCAAGTTCAATTCCCAGCAGCCACATGAATGATGGCTCACGGCCATCTGTACAGCTACAGTATACTCATACACATAAAATAAATAAAATAAATCTTTTAAAAAAGAAAACTAGCCGATTAAAAATAGAGTATAGAACTAAATAGAGTTCTTAAAAGATGAAATGGCTGAAAACACTTAAAGAGATGTTCAACATCCTTAGCCATTAGGGAAATGTAAATCAAAACTTCTTTTAGATTTTATCCTACCCCAGTCACAATAGCCAAGATCAATAAAACAAACAACAGCACATGCTGGCAAGAAAGAATCATTGCTGGTGAGAATGTAAACTGTACAGTTACTATGGAAATCAGTGTGGTGTTTCTTAAGGAATCTGGGAATGAATCTACCTCAAGATCCAGCTATATTCCTCTTGGGCATACACCCAAAGCATTCTATACCCCACTACAGAGACACTTGCTCATCCATTTTCATTGCTGCTCCATTGGAAACAGCATAGATGTCTGCCAACTGACAAATGGATAATGAAACTGTAGAAGAGTTATATAACAGATTGTTATTCAGCTGTTAAAAATGAAATTATGGATTTTATAGGTAAATGGATGGAGACAGAAAAAACCCACCCTGAGTGAGGTAATTCAGACCCCAAAAGACAAATATTGTATGTTTTCTCTTATATGTGGATATTATCTTTTAAGCTTTCAAAATTTGTGTCAATCCAAATAGCCACAGAGGTCAGGTTCCTAGTAAGGTACTAGTGGGAGGAAACAATCTCCCAAGGAAGTGGAAATAGAGCACAGAGTCATGGAGAAAAATGGGGAACTAGAATAAGAGAATTAAAGAGGGAGGAGATTGAAGATAAGGGTAAAGGAATATGGGGAAGGACAACTAGTAAGAAAAGCCATTTGTAAAACTGTATGCAAACCTATTACAACAGAAGTTTCCTAAAACATATACATGTATGAAAGAAATATAAATAGAGTCATCAAATAAGGGGAGACAATGCCCCAACTAAACACTCTATTAAACCAAGTAAAACCTTTAGTGTCAAGAACGGGTTGTATCTTGTTGAGTCATTGGCCAAAGGAGCTCAATGGAAAGCCCGAAACATCTCACGGTATTGCCAATTGCTCTCTGTAACATGACAGGAAGGCATTTTCCTGAAGATATGCTTACCTCTGTCATCGAACATGGAGAAGCTGAGCTGGTGCCTAACTAGAAACTTCACCCAATTAAGTAGCACTCACGGTTCTGGAAGGTTCTCTACATGCAACTAAAGGAGGTGATCATTAGTATCACCCAGCTACAAATCCTGTGACCTACAACAGTAACCTGCAAGACATATTGGTATTATAGTGGTATAGATGTTATGGGAGAAACCAATTGCTTTTGATTGGATTTAAGGCCCACTTCATGTGACACTGCTTAAGTGGTCAAGAGCTTTAGATTAAATAGGTCATGGGCCCTAGAGAAAAATCTACTAATTATTCTGATAAAGGAACAAAGCAATTAAATGACTTGTAATGACATACTGCTATATCTATAAATCAGTGCTTTACTCAGCCCTCATCAGAGAACCTTCTGCTTGCAGTAGATGGGAATTAATACAAAGATCTACAATTGAACAATGTGTGGAAAGTGAGACATTTTGGCACACTCAGTCCTAAATGGGATATCTTCAACAACCCCTCCACTGCCAACACTCAGTATCTATGTGGAAGGGGAGGCAGAAAGACTGTAAGAGCCAGCAGCAATGGGTACCTACAAGGAAACAGGCTCTTCTATAGGCAACAAAGATTAATGTACACATGAATTCAGAGACTGTGACAAGACATCAAAGACCTGCGCAGAATCAAGACAAATGAGGCCTCAGCACTGAGAGGGAGATGTGGACAAGGGTTCCTATTCTTTTTTTTGGGGGGGGGGGGCGGTTTTCGAGACAGGGTTTCTCTGTATAGCCCTGGTTGTCCTGGAACTCACTCTGTAGACCAAGCTAGCCTCGAACTCAGAAATCCGCCTGCCTCTGCCTCCCAAGTGCGCTACCACTTCCCAGCTAAGGGTTCCTATTCTTAACCAAGAAGCTATCTGTAACTGGTATCTGCAAATATGAAAATTCAGTTCACAGAAAGTACATATTCCGATTCCTCAAAGCCTCTGATTTTACTAAGCTTCTTAGAATAACAATGCTACAATCATAATCCTGGCAAGTCGTGGGGGAGGGGTAGTTTTCAATTCTTTTGCCTGTTTCTCTATTATTATATTATTACCTAACCTCAGTGATATACATTCAAATGTACATATTTATAGAGGTCATTTTGGCTGGGGCTATAGCTCATGGTAGAGTGCTTTCTTCACATGCATCACATTCTAGGTTCAATCCTCCATACCAACACACACACCACCACCAAGAGGAAATGAGTGGGCTTAGAATGTATAATATGTGAAATCACAATATCTCAGAAAGAAAGAAAATACTCACATGTTCTCACTCATATGCAGAACATAGCCAGTAATAATTATGTATGTATAAAATATGTATATTTGTGTATAGTATAACATGTATGAGAGAAAAAAAGAAATGGTAAATATTAAGAATAAAGAAGTATTGAATTCAGGTACTGAACATTATGAAGTTAATTGTTTTTGTAATTCTAACTTGGCCATGGACTTTTGGTGATAAGTATGTAAAAACATATTTAATAGTGAAAGTATAAAATATAATGTGAATTACTCTACAGAAGTTCAGTGATATGTATAGACTTTAGATATGGTAAATTTTGGTGCATGATGGTTTTATTTGAAAGCTTATTATAATAAAGTTTATTAAAAAGTAGTTTTTTTCATAAAGAGGTCATGCTTTATCTCCTGGTAGAATTTACTCAAAATGCTTACTTTTATAGCATTACTTAATTGTTCAAAATTGCAGCTTGCTATTTTCAGTGCTTCATCAATTTCTTCTGTCTCCTAAGAAGAGAGGGAACCATATACAAATATAAAACACAAAAATAGATGCTTAGATACATTATACTTGCAAAAACTTGAGCTATTACTTGGTTATAAATGCAACAAAGATCTACCACAGAAGTATAAAAGCAAGAAACAACAATAAAAATACTTTTAATTCCACCTATTTAGAAATAAAAATAATTAACAATTTTATTCCCATAATATGGATAGAAAACCCCGAGTCTCAGGCATGCTAGGCCAGCATCCTACCACTGAGCTACAACCTCAGCCAGTAGAAACTATTAACCTTTTGTTATAGTATTCTAGAGATTTTTCCCCATAAACACACATATACACTCATACACTTTGTGAGAAAGGGTCTCACTATGTGTTTATGGCTGGCTTGGACTCACTTATATAGATCAGGCTTGCAATAATCCTCCTGTTCTGTCTTTATAGTGTTGTGGTTATAGGAACACACCACCATCCTTAGTGATCTTAGTGAGCCATCTGCCTCAGTCTTCCAAGTGTTAGCAGTACAAACATGTACCACTAAGGCCACCATAAAGGTAATGTTTAACATAAAATTGTACTTTGAATCCATTTTTTAATTTAAAATTATCTCAGAAAAATATATCAAGGAAAAAAGTATATAAACAGTTTTTGGGAAAAGATTATTATAAAAATGACTCTGTTAAGAGTTTAAGTTGGGCCTGACACTATTACTGAGGCTATGGAGCACTCACAAAAAGGGACCTAGCATGACTGCCCTCCAAAACTCCAACAAGCAGCTGAAAGAGTCAGATGCAGATATTTGCACCCATCCATTGGACAGAAGCTGCTGACCCCTGTGACTGAATTAGGGGAATGCTGGAAGAAGCTGAGGAAGAGGACTGGCAGTCTCAATTAACCTGGACCCCTGAACTCTCTCAAACACTGGACCACCAACCAGACAGCACCAACTAACACCAGCTAATATGAGGCCCCCAACACATATACAGCAGAGGACTGCCCAGTCTGGGTTCAGTCAGAGAAGATACACTAACCCTCAAGAGGCTAGAGGCCCCAGGGAGTTTAGAGGTCTGATGGGGTGGAAGGTGGGAGGGTGGGGACATCCTCATGGAGACAGGGAGGTAGGGAGGAGGTATGGGATGGGGAACAGTCAGAGGGTGAACAGGGAGGGGGATAAAATGTGGAGTGTAAAAAAAAAGATTAAACAAAAATATAAGAAAGAGTTTAAGTTGATAGTTAGATGTCGTAACACACATTTGTAGTCACAGCATTTGGGGGCTACATGCAGGAGGATGAGATCATCTTGAGCTATGTAGTAAGTTCAGGTCCAGCTTGAGCAACATGAGGTCCTATTCTTTTATTTTTTTTAAAATTAGAGTTAAAACAAAAGAGAATAAATAAGATTCAGAGTTCAGCCCCTCTTCCAAACCATTAAATTTTTTTTTAACAAAAAGGCTATATATTTAACTTAGATTTTAAAGTCTGTTCTCTAAGCTCAAAGTAAGTAAATGTTTACCATTAACACTATTCAGGATAGTAGTAGGTAAAATTCAATCTTCAACAACAAACAATATCATTATCAAAACAAATGCAGTTAGGCTTCTTGGCTGTCATTATAATAACTAGGAAACTATATTTCAGAATTTAGAAAAATATAACTGTACATGTTTCAGGGAATTTGGATTAAGTACCTAGGTTCACAGAAGAGAAAGCTATATTTGGGTTAAGTATCAAGAACTTTGAAATCAATTCAGTCAAATATGCCCAAGGAAAAGAGAGATTTACAAACAGGTTTGAAATAAAAACTCACTAAAACTGTTCACTCAGACAGTAAAGCAAATAATTGAAGTATGGAGAGTAGGTTGATCTGCTACTTTTAAGCTTCTAAAGGAAAACATAATTGAAGGGATCCTAAGAGGAAAAGGCCAGGTACCTAACATAAAGCCAAATGTTTGGTTTCACAATACTTCATGACCAATGTTTTTCATACCGACATTACAGCTGATGGGCTTGAGACATTCCTATGTATAGAGGATGAATGTTCTAAATCAATAATTAGCTGGTCCACTGTCTTGTCAAGATCTGAAGAGCAGTTATTTACTCTGAAAAAAAAATAAAATGTGTTATTTGAAATACAAGCACAAATATAATCTCCATGGCCTTCTCATTTTTATCATATCAAAAATAATTCAGATGATAGCTTATAAGAATATGTTCTCAATAATCAATAATCCATGAATAAAAATTACTTTCATATAATTTATTTTTAATATAAATTTAACCTAAGCAAATTCCTAAAAGTAATACCTTATACCATATATTAATTTCTTATTCAACTTTACTTGGTATTTTTGGGCAGAAATATTAATAATGTCTGAGATGTTTTTAAGCTCATCAATTAAAAATAACTTATGCATACAAATATACTTTGATGACAATGGTTATAAAGATTTTATTGACCTCTCTGGGCTGGTGGTGTCCTGAGCGGACCTTGGGCACAAGCTCTGCAGACAGTCCCACGACACCCAGAGGAAGCTCCACTCCCAGGCGCCCTGAAACTCTCAGGATCAGAGGTGAGGGGGACCCAACATCTGTCCCAACACCGGGAGTAACTGGGACCTGCCGGACCAGGCACACAGGAACTCCACCAGCAGAGTGGCTCGGGTTCCTTCCAGTCTCTCTGGGCTGGTGGTGTCCTGAGCGGACCTTGGGCACAAGCTCTACAGCCAGTCCCACAACACCCAGAGGAAGCTGCTGAACTCCCAGGTGCTCTAACAAGCTCAAGGTCATAGGATCCCAAAATCACAGGGTCACAGAGACTGCCTGACTCTGAGGAGTTCTGATACAACCAGGATCACAGGAAGGACTGACTCCAGTCAGAATTAGCAAGGGCAGGTAGACCTAGAGATAACCAAATGGCGGGGGGCAAGTGTAAGAAAATAAACAACACAAACCAAGGTCACTTGGCATCATCAGAACCCAATTCTCCCACCATAGCCAGTTCTGTACACACCATCACACCGGAAACGCAAGATTCGGATATAAAATCACTTATCATGACGATGATACAGGACCTTAAGAAAGTCATAAACAGCACCCTCAAAGAAATACAGGAGAACACAGGTAAAGAGCTAGAAGATCTTAAAGAGGAAACACAAAAATCCCTTAAAGAACTACAGGAAAATACAATCAAACAGGTGAAGGAAATGAGCAAAACCATCCAGAATCTAAAAATGGAAATAGAAACAATAAAGAAATCAGAAAGAGAGAAAACCCTGAAGATACAAAACCTAGGAAAGAAATCAGGAGTCATAGATGCAAGCATCACCAACAGAATACAAGAGATAGAAGAGAGAATCTCAGGGGCAGAAGACACCATAGAAAACATTGACACAACAGTCAAAGAAAATGCAAAAAGCAAAAAGCTCCTAACCCAAAACATCCAGGAAATTCAGGATGCAATGAGAAGACCAAACCTAAGGATAAAAGGTATAGAAGAGAGTGAAGACTCCCAATGTAATGGGCCAGTAAATATCTTTAACAAAATTGTAGAAGAAAACTTCTGTAACCTAAAGAAAGAGATGTCCATGAACATACAAGAAGCCTACAGAACTCCAAATAGACTAGACCAGAAAAGAAATTCCTCCCATCACATAATAATAAAAACATTAAATGCACTAAACAAAGAAAGATTTTTAAAAGCAGTAAGGGAAAAAAAGGCAAGTAACATATAAAGGCAGGCCTATCAGAATTATGGCAGACTTCTCACCAGAGACTATGAAAGCTAGAAGATCCTAGGCAGATGTCATACAGACCCTACAAGAACACAAATGCCAGCCCAGGCTACTATACCCAGCAAAACTCTCAATTACCATAGATGGAGAAAACAAGATATTCTATGACAAAACAAAATTTACACAATATCTTTCCACAAATCCAGCCCTACACAGGATAATAGATGGAAAACATCAACATAAGGAGCAAAACTACACCCTAGAGAAGCAAGAAAATAATCTTTCAACAAAACCACACAAACCTAATTCTACCTATTACAACAAAAACAACAGGAAGTGACAATTACCTTTTCTTAATATCTTAATATGAAAATTAATATTATCTACATATCCTAATTGATTGAAATCCAAAAATATGAGGAATTAGAAATTTGTTGATTGTTATCCAATGGTCTCTCTAATTTGATAATTGGAGAAATAGATCCAATATTGTACAATCTGTATATACTTCCAGCTTGTTAGTGACAGTGTTTTGCTGTGTACAATGTAAGGGTCTTGAAATCTTGCTTCTCCTATCTCAGTCTCTCTATTACTATTGTTTATTTCATGTTTTTACCCTACACTATGGTTTTCAGAATGGCTTATATATTTCAAAAGTATTTATATACCCAAGGGAAACATAGACAATCAACTTGGGAGGTGGCTTGTACGAAAGAGAACAACAAAGAGTGAGACTGAATGCTTTGCTTGACATTTCTAGCTCTTGTATCAAGTTTGAAGAAGAAGACTGTATAATTTACTCTTTCTCTGAGATGAATGCTTTTCAAAATCATCACAGCCAATGAACCAGATTCTTATCCTCACCTAATGTCTGTACCACCTTCCATGCAGAACCATTGTTCATTGAAACAGTTGGTAAATGACTTTATGGATAGACCATCTTAATACACACACCATTTCTTAAATGAATGTAACCTGTTCTCTGTGGGCTGAGAATAAAGTCACACACTCAAGTCAAATAGCTTTTTGACCATAGCAGGAAGTCTGTATCTAAAAATCGTGCCTACAATTCATTCCTTGGCGCAGCAGAACTGTCAACTCTCAGCTTAGCTACGATAGAGATAAAATCCTTCGGTGATTTGAGGGTCATTGAAGTACAGCCTTATTACAATGAAATCCAATGTCTAAAAATTGTTCTTATTTTGGGCTTGTACCACAGAAAGAGCCAAGATTTTAAACTCTACTAAATACAAAACAAACAAACAAAAAGACTTTACATATTTATGTTCATTTAAGAAAATACTAGTAGTGATGTACTATTTTGAAATATACAGTTAATATGTTTGGAGTTATTTGAAATTTATAGTGAGAAAAACATGTATTTGCAGTATTGCTGTAGACAAGCATCTATATAACACTGTTAAATTGATTGTTTTATATCAAACAACTTTTATAATACTCATTTTTATTATAACATTTTATAAATTTTAAGGAATATGACAAAAAAAGATACTGTAGGTATTGAAGAGGGGGTCTCTGGCAGGAGTTGGGGTACAAAAGGGAAACAAGAATGTGATTTAATTCTATTTACTTAAAATATGTTTTTAAATGCTAACAAATTCAGACAAATTGAAATCATGTAACTTTTCTCATCACAATGTAATAAAAGTTAAAAAAGATTTTATTGAGATACTGCAATAGTTAAAGAGCTCTTTGAAACAAAATTAATTAAGAAAATAAAAGCTGGACAATACAAACAAATCTAGTGTGACTATGTAGTGTATGTAGCTCTGTGGCTGTGGTAAGCAAAAAGTAACTTAAGGGAGGGAAGAGCTTATTCTAGCTAACAAGTCATAGCCCATCATTGAGGGAAACCAAGACAGGAGCTCAAGAAGAAACCTGAAGCAGAAACCATGGAGGAGCACTGTAAGAAGTACTTGTATGCAGAAATATCAGCTATTAAAAGTGGCCTTTGTTAAGGATTAAACAGAATAGTGCACATGATCCATAGAAAATGCTCAACAACTTACTCTGTCAAATAGTTAGAAGGGACTGGTATTAGGACAGGGTCTAATCCCTTTTCTTACAAGTTTGGGTAACATGAGACCCTATCTCAGAAATCTCAAAATGCCACACTAGACAAATTATATATAATGCTGTTAAAACAAAATTACATTTAAGTTAAGAATGAAGGTTCTAATATAAATGTATATAGAATGTTTAATTTAAAAACTGGTCAATTAGAACAACATTTTTAATTTTTTTTGGGGGGGGGTTGGTGTTTCAAGACAGGGTTTCTCTGTATAGCTCTGGCTGTCCTGGAACTCACTCTGTAGACCTGGCTGGCCTCCAACTCAGAAATCTAACTGTCTCTGTCTCCCAAGTGCTGGGATTAAAGGCATGTGCCACCACTACCCAGCCTAAAATTTTTAACTTTTACTAGACATTATACATATATAAACAGGAGTATGATTTCATTTACTTGTATAATGTTTTAAGTCAGAAAATTTCAAAATGAAGTAAAGATCTTTGGAGGAAAGCCAAATCTCTGAAAGTACTGAATGGTCTTAACAAGGCAGTGACTGGCATGAATGGAGGAGGAATGCTGCCTCCTCTGGTGGGAGTGAGCCCTCTTCATTACCATAATCCCTACTCTTTGTTTAAGCTCACTCCACACTGTCCAATATACTATCTGTTGGACTTTTGCAAATGTCCAAATATAGTAACCCAAAATTTGATAAAAATGGCTAATCCATGGAGACAAATCTCTGGCCACCGAATCACAATGGTTCCTAACGTTTTGGTCTCATCATTTGCACAAGGCTCATGGAGAACGTGACTGGAGAACTGTATTTACAGGAGTTGAGAGAAGTACTGTGTCTGTGAACAACTAGATGCCAAACTTTAGGTGAGAGGTTTTCTACCCAAAGATACAACTACAATCATTCTTTTAGTTTGTCCATAACTCATTAAAGTCTGAAAGAAAAATTATGGTAGTGTAGTGAAAATCCAGTAATTCAAGTTAAAGAATTTGGGATTTGAACTGGACAAGCCATGATAACTAGAGAGCAAGGAGAGTAGGAAGTGAAATGAAAGAGAGGAAGAGAACAAGAGAATTAAGTGGTACAGTAGCAATAGAAGACAAATTATAGACAGGCATAGAAGATAGTGGGATAGCAAGAATCTGTAGGAAGTAAATGAATGACAATATGAGAAACTTGGATAATTTACTTGTATTACTTATAAAATTAGTTCCAAAATCAGACAGCTCCTTGAAAGCCTCTATTTTTTTAATTTCTAGAATGACTATCACATTAAATATGCTTTAGAAAGTTAATATCTATATAAACATGAATAATCATTTAAGTAAGGCTCTGGAGAGCTGGTGTACTGGCATCATCTCTTGCCTGAGTTCCTGCTCTCACTGCTTTTGATGATGAGCTGTGATGTGGAACTGTAGATGGAAGAAAACCCATTCTTCTCTAAGCTGCTCTGGTCATGGTGTTTCATCACAGCAGTAGGGATCCTAAGACAGCTATTACAAACATTCTTTATCACTTAAAAAGTTGAAAGGCCAATTTTTATCTCTCTTTTCCCACCAAAACTCAGCTTTAAAGATAACATTATCTGGACTAACAAAAGAATTCACAAAAACTAGAAAATATAAAAATATGGCTTTTATCTAACAAATATTACTTGTTTGTTCTTTGCATTGCTCTTGGGCTATAGAGAGGAACAAGATGGTTCTGTGCTCCCTAACAGGATTACAAACTAGCAGGGCAGTTTTGATTTGAAATGCTATATGGTTAAGGCCATAGAAGAATAACATAATGGTTGTGCCTAGCTCAGTTATGCCTGTAAATCTCTATCAAGGATAAAGGGGTGAATATGATAAAATATATGCATGTATAAAAGTATAATAAACTCCATTATTATATATAATTAGTATATGGTTCTAAAAATCTCAAATTCACAGGCCAAGTCTCATAGAAAGATGGAAAAATAAGAGAATTCAAAAGGTGCCCTAATTATTTTTATAAATTACCTCTCAAATCACCTTTTACCTCATACTGTACTCTTGCCATTTTTAAGATCAACAGAGAAGTTCTTTTTTCTTTATAAATCACTATCATTCAGTTGCACTAATTTCAGCTAATCTTAGATTCTCAGTCTCCTGTTTGAAGCTTTCTTTGCGATCTTTTATATATATGTAAAGTGCTACCTTTTTATGGAGTTAGATCCATAACAATCAAAACGAATTAATTAAAGTAGCACTCTACAAACAATAGGCTTAGAAACACATTTAACAGTCACGTTTAATCAGTAACTCTAAAATTTTAACACTGAGCTTTAAAATGCTAAAGAAAATGCTCACAAGGACATACATTTTAGGTGGTGATGCTTCCAGAGAAGAATCTTCTTTGACAAATCCATCTACTGGGTAGTGACGTTGACTCATACTGACAGCTGTACGAACCTTAAGACAAAATAAGGTTAAACAAATTCATAGTCATTAAATTCCACTAATGTAGAACCCAAATAACTTTGTGTGTGCTATTCATAAAAAGGAACAGGTAACAATAAAGATTCTAAAATTCTCTAAGTCAAGGGAAAACTGTACTTGTGGTTTTACCTTAACCAGTACGGGGGAAATTAGTACCTTAATGGCTATTAATTAAACATAACATTAAAGTAACCCAAACAACCCTTTGTTACAATTCTAAAGGAAATGACTATGACAACACTTTAAAATTTGCTATTAAAGAATACATTGTGTGATATCTTTATTCTGCTCAAAACTATTAAGTCCTATATAGCATAAACTCTAAAAACATTACTGGTTATAAAACAAGAATTGAGTAAGTGGATAATTGTGCCAGTTTTCTAACAATAGGCTTAATATCCTAAAATCCACCAAATATAAAATTAATAGTCATGCCTGGTAGTATAGGCCTGTATCCCCAGATACTCAAGATGCTAAGACAGAGGGATCTTAAGTTCAAGGCCAACATGTGCAACTTATCAAGACTGTTTAAAAAAAGTCCCCCAAATTTGAAATGAAAATAAACAAGCAAAAGAAGACCAGTAAGACAAAAACAAACAAACAAACAAAGCAAAATGAGGCTAAGAGTCTACGAAAATACCACTGAGTTCCTTTTGTGTTGGCCAACTACTCCTACGAATGGGGCACACTCCTTGTTATATGTTGGAACATCTTTTGGGTATATGCCCAGGAGTGGTATAGTTGGGTCCTCAGGTAATACTATGTCCAATTTTCTGAGGAACTGCCAGACTGATTTCCAGAGTGGTTGTACCAGCTTGCAATCCCACCAACAATGAAGGAGTGTTCCTCTTTCTCCATATCCTCACCAGCATCTACTGTCACCTGAGTTTTTGATCTTAGCCATTCTGACTAAGGTGTGAGATGGAATCTCTTGTTTTGATTTGCATCTCCCTGATGTCTAAGGATGTTAAACATTTCTTTAGGTGCTTCTCAGCCATTTAATATTCCCCAGTTGAGAGTTGTTTAGCTCTGTACCCCATTTTTATTGGATATTTTATTTACATTTTAAATGTTATCCCCTTTCCTGATTTCCCCCCCAGAAATCCCCAGCCCAATCTCCCTCCTCCTGCTTCTATGAGGGTGTGCCTCCACCCACTCCCACCTCCCCACCCTGTAAAGTGGAGCATAGAAAACCATCACAGGACCAAGGGCCTCTTCTCCCATTGATGCCCAACAAGGTCATCCTCTGCTATACACAGCTGGAGCCATGGGTCCCTCCATGTGTACTCCTTGGCTGGCGTTTAGACCCTGGGAGCTCTGGTTTGTTGATATTGTTGTTCTTCATATGGGGTTGCAAACCCCTTCAATTCCTTCAGTCCTTTATCTAACTCCTCCATTGGGGACCCTGTGATCAGTTCAATGGTTAACTGTGCCCATTTTTAATAGGGTTACTTGGTTCTTTGGAGTCTAACTTCTTGAGTTCTTTGTATATATTGGCTATTAGCCCTCCATCAGATATAGGGTTGGCAAAGATCTTTTCCCAATCTGTTGGTTGCCCTTTTGTCCTACTGACAGTGTCCTTTGTCTTACAGAAGCTTTGCAATTTTATGAGGTCCTATTTGTCAATTCTTGATCTTAGAGCATAAGCCATTGGTGTTCTGTTCAGGTAATTTCCAGGAAAATTGTCCATGTGTTCGAGGCTTTCCCCAGCTTCTTTTCTACAAGTTTAAGTGTATCTGGTTTTATGTGGAGGTCCTTGATCCACTTGGACTTGAGCTTTGTACAAGAAGATAAGAATGGATCAATTTGCATTCTTCTACATGCTGACCTCCAGTTGAACCACCACCAAATTTACATAATATCTTTCCACAAATCCAGCCCTACGAAGGATAATAGATGTAAAATCTCAACACAAGGAGAGAAACTACACCCTAGAAAAAGCAAGAAAGTAATCTTTCAACAAACCAAAAAGAAGATAGCCATATAAACATAATTCCACCTCTAACAACAAAAATAACAGGAAGTAACAATCACTTTTCCTTAGTATCTCTTAACATCAATGGACTCAATTCCCCAAAAAAGACATAGACTAACAGACTGGATACTTAAACAGGACCCAACATTTTGCTGCATACACGAAACACACCTCAGTGACAAAGACAGACACTACCTCAGAGTAAAAGGATGAAAAACAATTTTCCAAGCAAATGACCCCAAGAAACAAGCTGGAGAAGCCATTCTAATATTGAATAAAATCAGCTTTCAACTAAGTTATCAAAAAAGATAAAGAAGGACACTTCATATTAATCAAAGGTTAAACTACCAAGAAGAATTCTCAATTCTAAACATCTATGCTCCAAATGCAAGGGCACCCACATTTATCAAAGAAACATTACTAAAGCTCAAAGCACACATTGCACATCACACAATAATAGTGGGAGACTTCAACATCCCACTCTCATCAATGGACAGATCATAGAAAGAGTAACTAAACAGAGACACAGTCAAACTAACAGAAGTTACGAACCAAAATGATTTGACAGAATTATAGAACATTTTATCCTAAAGCAAAAGAATATACCTTCTCAGTACCACATGATACTTTCTCCAAAACTGTCTATATATTCAGTCACAAGACAGGCCTCAACAGATATAAAAAGATTGAAATAATCCCATGTACCCTATCAGATCACCACAGACTAAGGCTCATTTTCCAATGGATGATTTTAACTCCTTTGTCAAAGATCAAGTGACCATAGGTGTGTGGGTTCATTTCTGGGTCTTCAATTCTATTCCACTGATCTACCTGCCTGTCTCTGTACCAATATCATGCAGTTTTTATCACTACTGTTCTGTAATACAGCTTGAGATCCAGGACAGTGATTCCCCCAGATGTTCTTCTATTGTTGAGAATAGTTTTCATTGTCCTGGTTTTTTTATTATTCCAGATGAATTTGGAAATTGCTCTAACTCTATGAAGAACTGAATTGGGATTTTGATGGGGATTGCATTGAATCTGTAAATTGCTTCTGGCAAGATGGCCATTTTTACTATATTAATCCTGCCAATCCATGAGCATAGGAGATCTTTCCATCTGATATCTTCAATTTCTTTCTTCAGAGACTTGAAGTTCTTGTCAAACAGATCTTTTACTTGCTTAGTTAGAGTTACACCGAGGTATTTTATATTATTTGTAACTATTGTAAAGGGTATTGTTTCCTTAATTTCTTTCTCTGCCTGTTTATCCTTTGTGTAGAGAAAGGCCTCTTAGTTAATTTTATATCTAGCTACTTTGCTGAAGTTGTTTATTAGGTTTAGGAGTTCTCTGGTGGAATTTCTGGGGTCACTTAAGTATACTATCATATCATCTGCAAATAGTGATAATTTGACTTCTTCCTTTCCAATTTGTATCCCTTTGACCTCCTTTCGTTGTCTAATTGCCCTGGCTAGGACTTCGAGTACTATATTGAATAGGTAGGGAAAAAGTGGGCAGCCTTGTCTAGTCCCTGATTTTAGTGGGATCACTTCAAGTTTCTCTCCATTTAGTTTGATGTTGGCTACTGGTTTGCTGTATATTGCTTGTAACATGTTTAGGTATGGTCCTTGAATTCCCAACCTTTCCAACACTTTTATCATGAAGGGGTATTGGATTTTGTCAAATGCTTTTTCAGCATCTAATGAGATCATGTGGGTTTTTTCTTTGAGTTTTTTTTTTATATATTGGATTACATTGATGGATTTCTGTATATTGAACCATCTCTGCATCCCTGGGATGAAGCCTACTTGATCATGATGGATGATCATTTTGATGTGTTCTTGGATTCAGTTTGCAAGAATTTTATTGAGTATTTTTGCATTGATATTCATAAGGAAAATTTGTCTGAAGTTCTCTTTCTTTGTTGGGTCTTTGTATGGCTTAGGTATAAACATAATTGTGGCTTCACAGAACAAATTTGGGTAGTGTTACTTATTCTGTTTCTATTTTGTGGAATAATTTGAGGAGTATTGGTATTAGGTCTTCTTTGAAGGTCTGAAAAAACTCTGCACTAAACCCATGTGGTCCTGGGGATTTTTTGGTTGGGAGACTACTAATGACTATTTCTATTTCTTTAGGGGTTATGGGACTGTTTAGATGGTTCATCTGATCCTGATTTAACTTTGGTAACTGGTATCTATCTAGAAAAATTGTCCATTTCTTCCAGATTTTCCAGTTTTTTTAAGTATAGGCTTTTGTAGTAGGATATGATGATTTTTTGGATTTCCTCGGTCTCCCTTTTCACTTCTGATTTTGTTAATTTGGATACTGTCTCTGTGCCCTTTGAGTTTATCTATCTCGTTGATGTTCTCAAAGAATCAGCTCCTGGTTTTGTTGATTCTTTGTTAGCTCCACTATGTTCATAGCATCCTTATTTATAATAGCCAGAAGCTGGAAAGAACCCAGATGTCCTTCAACAGAGGAATGGATTCAGAAAATGTGGTACATTTACACAATGGCGTACTACTTAGCTATTAAAAGCAATGACTTCATGAAATTCTTAGGAAAAAGTATGGAACTAGAAAATATCATCCTGAGCGAGGTAGCCCAATCACAAAAGAACATACATGGTATACACTCACTGATAAGTAGATTTCAGACCCAAAGCTCAGAATACCCAAGATAAAATTCACAGACCACATGAAGCTAAAGAAGGAAGATCAAAGTGTAGATACTTCGGTTCTTCTTAGAAGAAGGAATAAAATACCCGTGGGTGGAAATATAGAGACAAAGTGTGGAGCAGAGACTGAAGGAAAGGCCATCCAGAGACTGCCCCACCTGGGGATCCATTCCATATACAGTTACCAAACCCAGACACTATTGTGGGTGCCAAGAAGTGCTTGCTGACAGAAGCCTTATATAGCTGTTTCCTGAGAGACTCTGTCAGAGCCTGACAAATACAGAGATGAATGCTTGCAGCCAACCATTGGACTTAGCAGAGGGTCCCCAATGGAGGAGTTAGAGAAAGGACCGAGGGAGCTAAAGGTTTTGCAACCCCATAGGATGAACAACAATATCAACCAACCAGAACCATCAGAGCTCCTAGGGACTTAACTACCAACCAAAGAGTACACATGGAGGGACCATGGTTCTAGCCACATATGTAGCAGAGGATGGCCTTGTCAGATATCAGAGGGAAGAGAGGCACTTAGTCCTGTGAAGGTTCTATGCCTCAGTGTAAGGAATGCCAGGACAGGGAAGTGGGAGTGGGTGGGGGAATGGGGGAACACTGTCACAGAAGCAGGGGGATGGGGATAGGATAGGGGGTTTCTGGAGGGGAAACCAGGAAAGGGCATAACATTTGAAATGTAAATAAAGAAAATACCTAATTAAAAAATAGAACTTAAAAAAAAAAAAAAAGAATGGGGCACACCCAAGTGTGTGGCTAATGTATTCATTAAGATTTGATTGGAAGAAACTGAGTTTTCCTTTATGTATGTATCAACTACATATAGCTTCTTGGTTAGGAATGAGAGTCTGTGTTTTCACTCTTTCCTCTGGCTTGCATGTTTCTGTCCATCCTTCTGCATTCCCTGAGCCTTAGTGAGATCCCATTTGTGGCAGAGCACTAAACAGTAATTTATTATCAATATTTTGACCATCTAAGAGTTTCTGCAGTCACCACTAATCACTGAAAAAAGATCAAAGCTCACAGCTGTATTAATCTACAGGCAAAGCCCATAGCTGTTTAGAAGGCTGTTTGATGGACACATCATGTCTATTTAGCAAATCAACATCAGTAGATCTCTACTATGACCTCCCAAGTGATGGCTTTTTTTTTAAACCAGGTTGAAAGTAACAGGTGTGAATTCCCTCTTGTGCAGCAGCCACTAGATCTAATTAGAAAGCTATTGATTATCCATAACAGACTGGCCACTATTAAACCGGTGGGTTCATCTTGACTGAGTGACTGAGTTCAATGTCTACAGGTGAGTAAGGCTACTGATGACAATTCTTCCCTTGCAAGTCTTCATGGCAACTCCTGGCACAGTGAGGGGTAAGCAGAGGGGAGGAAGCTTCTATCCCAGTGCCAGATTGGATGTTTTCAGCAACATTTTTTTTATTACCTAGTTCTGGTAGGCCAATAAAGAGAGTGACATATGCCTATACTGTTTCGGGTTTCCTGGGGTCTTCTTTGACTAACAACTCACAGAGAATTGACATCTATGAGTCTCTGCAGTCACCAATCTTGCACTGGAATTTTTTTTTAATAACCTCTGGCTTTGGGGAACTGTTTTATTTATCCACAAAGAGTACTTCTGATAAAACCAACTTATTTTTGATTATCTTATTAAGTATCACATTTTCTTATGGCCTTCTCATATTCCTTTAGTTTTGTCTGACGCCAATCCTCTCCTCTATCTCCCTGTTCCCCTTCCCCAACGTAACCTCACTCCCAGTATCCAGCCTTCCACTTTTGAATGATATATGGTCTACTCTCCCTTCTTAAAGAATCCCTTTCCCATGAACTCTTATCTAGTTTTCTGGGATCTACATGAACTCACTTCCACATAGATGCACATACATGAAAGTTAGAGGCTAAGAATGGAATTAGAGAGAACACAGGGTGTTTATCTTTTGAACCCAAGTTACCTCACTTAAATTTCAGTTTCATCCATTTTCCTACAAATTTCCTAATTTCATTTTCCTTATGGCTTAATAAAATTCCATTGTGTATATGTCACATTTTTATTATCCATTAGCTGTTAATGAAAATCTAGGCTGATTCCATTTCTGTTATGAACTGAGCAGCAATAAATATGGACATGCAAGCATCTATGTGGTAGCATATAGAATCTTTTAGATATATTCCCATGGATCGGATACATGGGTCATATGGAAATTCTGTGTTTAGATTTTTGAAGACCTCCATAGTGATAATGGAGTCTGCTTTCATTGTATCCCACTAGATTTTGGTGTGTTGTGGCTTAATTTATTTTTTTATTAAATTCTAGGAACTGTTTGATTTTCTTAGTGACAAATCCATCATTTAACAAACTTTTCTATTTCTAGCTTTATTCTACTGTGAATACAAGAGACTATTTCACTTTCCTTCTACTTGATGAGACATACTTTGTATTCTTATGTGTGACCTATTTTACAGAAAATTTCATGGGAAACTTAAAAGAATGTCTATTCTACAGTGTTTATATGGAATCCATTTTGTCTATACTGTCACTTAACTTTGTTTAGTTTTTATCAGAATAATCTCTTGGTGAATGTCACCCATTAAAATTGGGGCTAATCTGTGACCTTGTACCTAGTACTTATGTACCTAGTACTTATGTACCTAGAATTTTTGTATCTTTCTGATTGTTCTTTTAATCAGTAGGAAGTTCCCTCATCTGTGCTGACTATTTCAGTTTGGAGTCTATTTTATTAAAGGTGCATACTTTTTCCTAGTTTCATTTGCTTGGAATACTATTTTTCATACTTTTACAATAAAATAGTATTTATCTTTGACATGAATGTTGGAGAAAGAAAATATATCTTATTCTTTAATCAAATCTGCTAACCTGTATCATTTTATAGAGGATTATAAACATTAAAGTATACGGTTATTACTAAAAAGTGTAAATTAAGTTCTATTATTTTTGTTTATTTGGTGAGTTTGGTGCTTTAAAATTCATTTGTTATAGCATCTGTTGTTTTTCCTGTGTGTTTATCACTTTTGATGTGTTTATCATTCCCTTCAATCTGAAGAATTACTTCCAGCATCCTCTGTTGAGGTGATTTAAAGTTATATAATTACTGTAGTCTGCTTTTATCATGGAATGTTTCTTTATCTACCAATTCTGACATATTTTTTCTAGGCACAATAGTCTTGGCTGGAAGCTGTAGTGGAATGTATAACATTCCATTTCCTTTTGGCTTTTAAAGTTTTTGCTGAAAAAAACCCCAGCTATTTGATGGGTCTCTATCTGTGACTTGGTGTTTCTATCTTGCAGCCCTCAATATTCTTTGTTTTGTTATATTTAGTGTGCTAACTATGTATGACAGTGGTAATGTTTTTATATTGTGCTATTTGATATTCTATGCCTTTTGTACTTGGACAAGTTCCTCTCTTAATCTGGAGTATGAGATGGTTATTCTTGACTGCCAACTTGACTACAATCTGGCATTAACTAAGACCCAAATGGCTGGGCACACCTGTGAGAGATTTTTTTTTTCTTAAATAATTTGAAGTGGGGAGCTCTACTTCTAGTTTGGATACTTGAGGTTGGAAGATACAACTTTACCAGATCTTTTGTGATCAGAAAATATACCTTTTATATGGGTCAGTTTCTGCTGGCAGCCAATATAAAGACATGGAAGAAAGGTGCTTTGTCTGCTTGCTCTTGCTGTGTCTAGTAAGTCCATTTCTTCACTGGAATTAGAGCTTACTTCTTCAGTATTCAGTGTGTTGAAGACCAGCAGAAACATCTAACCTTGTGGACCGAATAACTACTAGATTCTTGGACATTATACAACCATCCTTGGACTAGTTGGATCACAGCCTGTAAATCATTCTAGTAAATCCCCCATCTTTATAATCTATATGTACCTACTCTCTCTCTCTCTCTCTCTCTCTCTATATATATATATGTATGTGTATATATATATGTATGTATATATATATATATATATATATATATATATATTTCTATAAGTTCTGTTCCCCTAGAGCAGTGGTTCTCAACCTTTCTAATGCTATGACCCTTTAATATAGTTCCTTATGTTGTGGTGATCCCAACCATAAAATTATGCTTAATCATAACTGTAATTTTGCTATGGCAATGAATTGTAACGTAAATATTTTGGGAGATAGAGGTTTGCCAAAGGGATAACAACCCACAAGTTGCAAACTACTGCTCTAGAGAACCCTAATACAGGGGATTTTCTGCAGTAATTGTACTGAAATATTCTCTATGATTTCAGCATGCAATTCTTCTCTTTTTTTACTCATTATTTAGTTTTTCATGGTATCCCAAAGACCTTGAATTTCTTTAAAAAAAAAATCCCCATTTAAAAAAATTACAGCCGAGCAATGGTGGCACAAGCCTTTAATCCCAGCACTTGGGAGGCAGAAGCAGGCAGATTTCTGAGTTCAAGACCAGCCTGGTCTACAGAGTGAGTTCCAGGACAGCCAGGCCTACACAGAGAAACCCTGTCTCAAAAAATCAAAAAAAAAATTCTCCTATACTGTCTTCAGGCCCTCATGCTCTGCCCTTCTTGTGGTCCACTCTATTAGTGAAGATTTTAACTGAGTTTTTTTTTTAAACATTTAATCTTTCATTTCCAGCATCTTTTTTTTTTTTTAAAAAATGTATTTATTTATTACATGTAAGTACATTGTAGCTATCTTCAGACACTCCAGAAGAGGGCATCATATCTCATTACAGATGGTTGTGAGCCACTATGTGGTTGCTGGGATTTGAACTCAGGACCTTCAGAAGAGCAGTCGGTGCTCTTAACTGCTGAGCCATCTCACCCATTTCCAGCATCTTTGAAGAAGGGTTTCTCTTCAAACTATCTCCTTTTTGAATTCAACTTTCATGTGTTGCACTGACTTCCTGGTTACTTGGCTATCTTTGTCCTTTGGGGATTCACTCAATTGTTTACAGTATTCTCTTTACTTGCTTCAAATACACTTATTATCATCCTTTGAATTCTTTGTATGGAATTTTGCTTAAGATACCCTTATTGGAGGCCATTCCTCTGAGATTGGCAGATTTTGGAGACATGTTATCCTGGATTTTCATGTTCTTGTTTTTTTTATAGTTGGCACTTGCACATTAAAAGTTAGATTGTGGCCGGTGGTGGTGGTGCATGCCTTTAATCCCAGCACTTGGGAAGCAGAGGCAGGTGAATTTCTGAGTTCGAGGCCAGCCTTGTCTACAGAGTGAGTTCCAGGACAGCCAGGGCTACACAAAGAAACTCTATCTCGAAAAGAAAAGTTAGATTGTTAGTTGGATATTTTTAGGTCACCTTTCTTCTTTCAGTTAAAGAGTTTACAACATTCAGGAAGGACTAGTCTGTGGTAGGGATGAGTAGTCTTTTATCTTTTGGACTGGTCTCCAGGGCATCAGAGCCTACCTCCAGTGTTTCCCTTTGAGCAGAATACTATCTGCAACAAAGGTCATTATCCCGTGGTAGACTCAGGATCACTGGATAAAATCAAAGTGACAGTCAACCATAAAACAATCACCCCTTAAGCACTAATCATTTTAGGGGAAAGGAACACTGAATCCTTTGGGTTTCAGTAACTGTGGGTATAAACTGAAAGAAAAAAAGACATTAAGACCAGTAGTTAGTAGGGATGACAGAAAGTAGAAGATAAAAGTAGAAAAAGGAACTGTAGGGTGCAGGGATGGTTCTGATGCTAAGGTCCTGTTCCCCAATTGGTTCTTGATCTGTCAGTAAAGAAGCCATGGGCCAAGTGCTTGTTGGAAGGAATAGACAGGGCTTTCAGGTCCCCTTGGGTATGAGACAGATGCAGGAGAGGAAGACAGAGTTTGCCATGCTTTGGAGAGAGAAAAAGCCAAGCAAGCATGTGATATCTTGGGTGAAGTGGCCACAGGCCACTTTTACAGGAGGGTGGTTGGGGATGTTTAGCTGGGATTAGATGTAACTGAGCAACTAAAGTTGAGGGCAGGTAGAGAGGTGAGAAGCTAAGAGTATTGATAAAGGCAGGAGGTAAGTAGCACCCAGCAACAGTGCCAAAAAGGCAAGTTGAACTTGAACAAATGTGTGTTTGTTTTCATCTGAGGATCCAATATTCTCTAGGTGGGGCTAGTAGCAGGGTCCATTCCAAGAGCTTAGGCAGGGTAGCAATAGCTACACTCAACAGTAGGGGATTTAAAAAGTGGAAGGGAAATGATGGGATTTTCCTAAGGAGGAAATAAAAAAAAAGAATAGTATCATCCATCAGTATCCTGAGGCAAAGACCCTGTATGCCAGGACAGATGTTCTTATGGAGAGAAAAAAGTAAAACAGTAAGGAAAGGAGGAGTTGGAGGAGGGTGGCAGATATAGGACAAGACTATAGTGGGGCAAGGCTGAATGCTAAAAGGACACTGGATATCAAACAAATACAGGATACAGGGAAAGAACATGCTGCATGGAGATGTAGGATAAGAAAACTGGCCTAATTGTTGGCTTTCTTTCATCTAGATTGTTACTTGTTCTTTCTCCAGCTCCAGGGATGTTGTCTTGTCACTAGGTTGGACCTGTTCTCTATTCTGAGTCTTCCTTTGGATATTGGATTACTGATGATGTCCTCTGTGGACAGTGCTTCATGGGAAGTCTCAGATCTGGAGTACTAGAGAAAATTTCTCAGGACTCTTGTGAATGTAGTCCTGTCTTTGTGCATGTCTTGCCAATATCCAGCAAGCTGCTTGGGTGTGAGTCAAAAGTTCTGGTATATATTTTGGTTCCATATTTCAGTTTGCTGAATGGATATATGACTCAAGGCTTTCCTGCAGTTTTCCAGTATTACCTGTAAGTTTTCAGCAGTCCAACATCACTTAAAGAGTTTTCAGAGGGGGCTGGAGAGATGGTTCAGTGGTTAAGAGCACTGACTGCTCTTCCAGAGGTCCTGAGTTCAATTCCCAGCAACCACATGGTGGCTCACAACCATCTGTAATGGGATCTGATACCCTCTTCTGGTGCATCTAAAAAAAGCGACCGTATTCAACATACATAAAATGAATAAATCTTTAAAAAAAAAAGTTTTCAGAGTACATTTCACCAAGGTTCTTGGGCTGCTGGAGCACTACCACAGCAACGGGTCTTTTTGAGATGGCATCTTGCTTCTCCAGTTGGTTGACAGTACCAAGTATCTATCTCCAAAGGTTCCCCTAGATCCTCCTACTATTGCTGCTACTGTCCTGGGTTTAACTTCTTTCCTGACAGCTGTTTCCAGTGTTTCCAGATTATTCCCTGGACACTCTGGTCAATCATGCCTGTGTGTTATCAGCCATATTTCCTAAATATATACTTTTTAAAATCTAAATATTTTTATTCTTTTGTATATGTATGAGAGTGTAAGTGTATGTGTGCTATGCACAGAAGTCAGAAAACAACTTGGGGAGTTGATTTTCTTGTTCCACTGTGGGTTAGGAACATTCATCATAAGGCCTGAGCCATGAGTGCTTTTTTTTTTTTTTTTTGAGATAACTCTCTAGCTAGCTCTAAATGTATGCTCTTTATAGCACAAGTACTAAAGTACACATATATTATGACTGGGATATAGGAAAGTCTGATTTTAAAAATCTTGTAAGCCATGAAGAGAACATTTCTGAACAGCCAAATTTAGTAAAAGTCAACATTAGAGGTAGAGGAGACATATTTACACAAAACAAGTATTAACTTGCATAGTGTAGCCTTACAGTTACGAGAAAGATACTTCAAAGGAAGACATGCAAAGGCCATGTTAAGGACGTATCAGTTGTTTCTTTACATGCACAATGCACGAAAAGCTACTCCATTTCAGGGGTATCAAGATTCATTGGTAGAAAAGTCCAATTTAACAAAGAGATACCTTCCCCATCCCAATCAAACTGCCAAACATCAGGAGGACAGAGTGGTTCCTGGAAAAAGCTGCTCTATGGCTGTCTCAGGCATCACATTCGGAGAGTTTCCCAGGGCGCCTGGTGGTGTGCAACGCAGCAGGATGGTACACAATGAACAGTGTTTTCTTGAACTTGCTTCACCAATGTCTAATTCTGAATCTACTAAGAAACATGCTGGCATATTTTGGTGTTCCCATAAACCAGCTTTATTTATAGGATTTGCTGATTTGTCAAAATAAAGACTATGGGTTAACTCGGAGTATTGTTCATATTATTGGGAGAATGCTTTCTTTAGAGCCTTGCCAAAGACCTCAGTTTTTGAGTTGATCCTGCACATAAACTCTAAGGAGTCTGATGATTATGAACTTACAGTTCCATCTTTTGTTGAAGTTTTGTGTGTGGCAAATGATGAAGAAGCCAGTTGTCTCAGATTTCAACATAGTATATGGAAAAACAAGGAGGAAGGGAAAATTGCTCCTTTTCACCCTTCAAAACTAATTTGGGATCTGATGTCACCTGCTCTAAGACAGAACAAAACAGAGACAGATGATCTGTCTACAAGTGAAGCTGCAATTAAAAAGAGAGCTGCCCTTGAAGATGAGCTGACTTTTCTCCCATCTCAGATTGCTGCACTTATGGCAACGCAGGACCTGAGGGAGAGCAGAGAGACTGGCTTCATTGACTTGAGTGATGGACCTAGCATAGAGCAAGTGCCACCATCATCAGCGACTACTGGGCAAGTGCGGAACCAGACCACATTCCAAGTGTGGTGCTTTCTCCTCCTCCTCCTCCTCCTCACCCACCTCTTCCTCCTCAGTTTTCTCTGAAGCATCCAAGTTCTCTTCCCATGCAACCTGAACCTGCTAATACATGTGACATAGATAATCTGACTACTGAAATGAAAAGGAAGCTCTCAGGTGTTAAGAAGACCGATGATAGCCATCATTCAAAAAGCCAGAGAGTTATTAATGTTCCGAACATGTTGGATGTTCTAAAGGACATGAATAAGGTCAAACTTCAGCTTGTGGAAAGGTCACCAGGTGGTAGATCCATTCGAAAGAGGAAAAGAGAGAGTTCACAAGGGGATCCTGTGTCTAATCCAATATCTAATGCACTGAAGCATAAGTTTGCATTCCAAGATGATTCCTTTGACAAAGAAAATAGGTCTTGGCAGTGTTCTCCATTTTCTAGTCCAGAAACTTCAAGGTTTTGATATCACATTTCTCCAACAGAAAGTCAGTGACCTAAGGGAAGGATTGATTATATAAAAGCAGTTATCCAGGGTATCAGAAGCAAAAGCTGTACTCACACTTGGAAAGACAGATCCAGACATGCCATGTGGTATCCTTCACTGTCTGTCAGAGAATTACAACCTCTGTTAGGGTGATCGAGTGGTCCTCTGGGACCTATCTCCACCCAGCCTGAGGAAGACACTTAAGAATATTGTCCCTGCTTTTGGAAGATGTGGCATTTAACTGGCTACTGAAAAAGAGGTGGATATATAGATTCCCCACTTTATGTGAGTGCTACTAAAATGAAATACATGGTTCAGTGAGTTTCCTAAAATTATGGCTTCCTACTGAGGCTCCTCTCAGTCTTGTGATTGCTGTGATACGGTTTATTTGGCCTTCAGCAACTTGTAGATTTTTAGTGAGCAGATGATGATGATTGTTTTTCATTAAAATAGTCACTGTTTTAGTCATGTAGGGTTGAACTTTCTAAAACTTCCTGAGGTAATAAATTATTTGACTGTAAGGTACTGCAAGAAGAAGTAGACCCTTGATAAGTTTCACGCACCCTGGCTTTGTACACAGATGGCTGGTGTGCTCTCTTTTTTTTCTCTATTATGTTTTCACTCTATTGTTTGTTTTTTTAATAATAAGTAGATCTTTTGAACTTGAAAAAAATCTGCCAACATTAAAATGAACATAGCAACTCGATATAAATTTCTTTTTGAGCTTGCAATTACAAGGATTTTTTTTGCTTGTAATTTTTTGCTTACAGGGTTTTTCAAAAGGGGAATGGGTTTAAAAAATTGTGAAAACTTTGAATTAATTAAAATTACTTTATTATATACTCATTATTGTAGACTTTCAGAATATGGGTCAATGTTGCTAAGACTAAGGCAGACTACTACAGGCTACTAATTGTCATTATTGTAAGAGAAATATTTGGTATGGAAGAGTATGTTTTAATAAAGTTTTATTATTAAAAATTTTATTTCTATTTTTTAAAAATTATGTGCATTTGGTATGTGTACGTGTAAAAGAAAGGGACATTGGATCCCTTACAGCTGGAGTTATAGATGACTATGCTACCCAACACGGGCTGCTGAATTTTGCAAGAACAGTGTGTGCCAATAGCTGCTCAGCCATCTCTCCAGGCCCTCTTACAAGGCTGTAAGTAAAATGTTCTACCTATGTATTATTTGCTTAGTTGGAGAAGAAAAATGTTACTCTTAATAAACTACACTGAACTGAATGATATTTTAAAGCATATTCTCAAAATTGAGAGCTAAAATCTTAATTTATGGTTAATTATGAAATTACATCTCTAGCTAATCTTCTTTTAGCTCATCATTTTTAGCAAGAGGTTATTGTAGCCAGAAGCAGACTTGATAGAGGACATTTCTCCTAGAAATCATGCAAAAATGTTAAATACAATGATACAAGATGTCAGTTAAAATTGTATAGAGATTCCTAACTTAAAATTCATATATTTAATAATATGTATTAGTAAATAAATGCAAAAATAATTGTTTTGCATGTATGTTTATGTACCATGTTTGTGCCTGGTATCTGTGGAGGCCAGAAGAGGAAGTTGTATCCCCTGAAACTGGAGTTAACAGATAGTTTTGAGTCTCCATGTGAGTGCTAGGAATTGAACCTGGGTCCTCTACAAGAACAAATGTTCTTAATGGCTGAGCCATTTCTCCAGCCCCTACTTCCCACTTACATTTTATTTATGTTACTTTTCTTGCTCATAAATTAAAAAAAAGATGACTAACTTTTATTAGTAGTTTACACTAATTATGCAAAACTATGATTTCACTGTGATACTTTCATATATGCATATTATATACCCTAATCAGGTGTACATCCCATTACTCTTCCTATCTTCCCTCTTTCTGGTGTCCTCCCTCTTCTCCAATATCATTCATTTACTTCCATATCTTTTTGTCTGCCTACTTGATTACAAACACATCAATTTTACATTTCTTCTATGGTTCTCATTCCAATGATATCTAACAAGGCTTTCTGGTCCAGGATATTTTATAATCTAATTAGTTACTTTCTTGAGACCAGGTTTCACTATATAGCCTGCATATCCTGAACTCATCATAGACCAGGCTGGCCTTAACTACCTGAGTCTGCCTTTGCCTCCAGACTGCTGGGATTAAAGGTGTACACCACTACAACCAACTCTATCTGAAAATTTTATATAGTGATATTTTTAATCACATGACATTTTAATAATTATCTCTTTATTTGGATGATTTATCTTTTTACCTTGAACTAATATATTTTGAAAGTAGTCTAAAAGCCAAGAAAAAGGCAGAATTTCTAGAGTGCTATCTTTATGAGTCTATCTCAGTACAAAATCTTATCTCTTTGCTATTAAAAATCATATAGTGATTATTATTAACAATTAGCTACTACCAACCAAAACCAGACATGAATATAGGTAAAAACCATAAAACTAGGAAATACAATATAAGTTCATATTTACCTAAATCCAGAAGAACAAAAAATACCTATTAATTGTGGATGAGTAGCTTTTGGATTAAATTTTAAGTAAACAGCACTTGACCTCCATGAAAAATTATAACTGTAAACCATCTATAAATACAAGTATTAGAAATACCAATTTTAAAAGTACACATACAATTCCAGAGCAATAAACCACATTTTTTTCAATTCAGATTGTTCACTAATTTAGAGTAGATTTTTCCATTCTCTCTAAACATTATTCCCAGTAAGTCAATATAAAAGGAGTGAGTACCAATTTCAGGAAGGCTTTCTGAAGAACTCATTTATTAAATAGGGATAATCTGGGATATCTCAAAAATCTGAATGTAAACTCGATCACCAGTTCTTAGGGATGCAGTGGCAGAGGAAAAGAGGAGCAGTTCATGTCATTCCTAAAGTAACAATAAAACTGCTTAAAAATGTCTCAAAGTAGATTTATCACAATCCTAAAATCAAAGCCATTATTTGTAAATACATTCTAAATACTATGATGTTATTCAAAATCCTCAGAATACACATATCACTTGCTTAAAAGAGAAAAAAAAAGGAAAAGGTTACTGTTAAACATTAGAATAGCTGGGCAGTGGTGGCGCACACCTTTAATCCCAGCACTTGGGAGGCAGAGGCAGGCAGATTTGAATTCGAGGCCAGCCTGGTCTACAGAATGAGTTCCAGGACAGCCAGGGCTACACAGAGAAACCCTGTCTCAAAAAACAAAAAACATAAAACAAAAAAAAAATTAGAATAAAGGAGACGACAGCAGAGATGGTTCCAGCTGCCTTCTCTTTTGCTCCATGTATGTTTCCTCTACTACAAGACTGAATCTGTCACAATCTACCACCATAACCATGGGGGCATGATGGATTTTCTTTTTTCTTTTTCTTTTCTTTTCTTTCTTTCTTTTTTTTTTTTTTTTTTTTTTTTTTTTTTTTTTTTTTTTTTT
>JADRCD010196284.1:426-27467 GCA_019843815.1 Montemys delectorum | reverse complement strand
AGGTTGACAGACATGTCTTACACTGAGGATCGTTTCTCTGTACAGCTCTGCAACACACATAAGGATGGAAAGAGGATAGAAAAGAGAAATTCACTTGTTCCACCCCTGTAAAAGAAAAACACTGGAATAATTTATCAAATTATTTATTTAGTCTAAAATATAGATGGAAGAACATGTCAAGTGTGGCTGGGATGATGGCCTACATAGTTAGAGCACTGTTCAAACATGGAGATTGGGAGTCTAATCCCCAGCACGCATATAAAAGCTAGACATGGCCATACATACCTGTAACTCGGGTGCATGCACATAGTGGTGGGGCGGGGGTGGGGAGGTTGGCCATGGCTAAACCAGGAGAATTACCGGGGCTTTGGAGGCAGCACGCTCAGCCAAACAAAGCTAAACTCCTGGTTCAGTGAGATCTGAGTCAAGGGAATAAGTCAGAGACTGGAGGGCACCTAATACTATGGTAAATATCATAATGAACAGCAACTTCAGTACAGACTGAGTTTATTTGGTTATAGATTATGTAGTCAATCGCTAAGGAAAACCAAAGCAGGGACTCAAGGCAGGAACCTGGAAGCAGAAACTAAAGCAGACCACAAGGAGAAAGCTGCTTCCTGACTTGATCTCCACAGCTTGTTCAGCTGCATTCCTTATACACCCCAGGGGCTTCTTATACCTGTCCAGGGATAGCACAGGAGGCCTAGGTCCTTTATCGTCAACCAGCAATCAAGAAAATACCCCACAAGCCAATCCCACAGAGGCCTCACCTCAGTTGCGATTTCTCCTTGAATGTATAGGCTGGTGTCAAGTTGAGAAAAACTAGCTGTCGCAACACAGACTATCCTGCCATGGGCTCCACATGTGCACGCCCAAGCACATCCACCCCCACACATGCATACACACTCATACAAGCACCACACATACATACACACAAAGTCGAAAATCAAATAGCATAAAGACTGCTTTGTCAGAGACTTTAGGTGATAAACCAATTCCTAGAACTGTGTGCAAGTATCTGGATGAGCTCCGGGGTCCTGGGGCTGACGCTCATATTTGTCAGGAAGACTTTCAGGGAGTTAATTGGGGCATCTTCTCAAATCCCAACTTGTTTTCTGTATGGCACCCCCTTAGGGTATTGTGCCTACCTAAATATCAAAGAATGCCAACATATAGATAAAAGAGGCTGGCTAAAAAATGTAATGTCTAAACATGTACACATTTGGAAATGAAAAGAAGAACTGACAGTAGCCTGCCTGGACAGGAGGACAATTTGGAGTTTAAAAAAAAAAAAAAAAAAAAAGGAGATGTGGGGAAGGAAGAGGAGGAAAAAGAGAGAAGAAAAGGTATGCAACATTTTTCAAAAAAATAAAACTGGGAAATGCCAACAAGTGATTTATTTTTCACAAAATATTCACAGATAACTGAAAATGTTGTAAAGAAATTCTGATTGAGCATTTAGTCTAAAATCTCAAAGACACCATTTAGAAATCAGCCTCTCCACTTCTTAAGAGCTAGGATTAGTAAATAAGAGCCCAGCAAACCATTAACATTTAGACTTGGCCAAAAGAAAATGGGGCTTTGGAACTCCACAAGTGCGGTGGACCATAGCCTCAGCTCTCTCCCAGGACTCTGGAGATTTCCAGTGGCTGAGGCCTCTTTCCAACACCAGAGACAGAACCATAAATCAGACTTTCCTTGGAACCATACAAAGAGGACCGGGGCAGTTACTGCTTATGTTTGTTCTCTGCAAAGGCCTATGTATCCCAAGTTGTTAAGGGATATTACTTCTGGATTCAAGCAGAAATGAACATGTCAACTAAGTCTTTCACACACTTAACATGAAAAGCAAAAAATACTCTGAAGAAACCATGTTTGCCAGAGGCACTTATACTCTGAGACTTCTTTTCAGCTGGCTTCCAGCTTCTATCACTGTGTTGAACTACCCAGTTACACTACACACTGATACGTATGATGGCATAGCATCT
Source organism: Montemys delectorum (assembly GCA_019843815.1). NCBI lineage: Eukaryota > Metazoa > Chordata > Mammalia > Rodentia > Muridae > Montemys > Montemys delectorum. The sequence goes on along the minus strand of JADRCD010196284.1, from coordinate 25,479 downwards.
ATGTACAGCTGTAGCATGGTGCAGTACTGTAGCATCTCCCTTACCTTCTCATAAAGTGAAATCTATTAGTATTGACCACAATTGGCATTCCCCCAGGGGACTAAAATCCTCTAGTCCTCACAAGATCCTTCTATGGTGGATTTCTCGGAGATGTTGGGCCCACTGACTCATTATTACAAGGCACTTCATTATAAACTTCATGGCCTAGTTGTTTATAATTTAGAAACATCCGTACATAGATGTCAAATGAAATGTTATTATCTTTATAAACGAAAGATGTTGAGATCATGGTGACATTTCAAAGCCATTGGTTTTGTTGTTGTTGTTGTTGTTGTTGTTGTTGTTGTTGTTTTCTTTAAAGAAAAAAGTCCCTGGGCTGTTGAGAAAGGTCCACAGGTAAACACAATTGCCATAAATTCTGAGGATCACAGTTACATCCCCAGAGTCCACACTGTAGAAGGGACACATCTCTTGCAAGTAGGCCCCTGACCTCTATATTTTTTCCCACACCTCCCCAAAAAATTAAAATAAAACTGTCTTTAAATTTCTGCCTTGTAATGAGGTGTTGAAATATTCAGTCGCATACTGCCAAAACTCTATGAATAAATACAAATCCGGCCTTTCTTCTAACATCGTTCAGGATGAAATCACTTTAAAACTGATTGTGTCACTGACCAAAGGCTAATTCTCCTATTATCAAGTCTTTGAAAGTAAGACTTTAATAATGCCAATAATACCTAAATATGAGGAGGGCGTCAATCACTTTTTCACACATCCACGTTACCTGTCAGAATGCTATCCATCATAACTCAGACAAAGATGGGGAAGCCAGAAGATCCTACTTATCCTTCAGTCAGTGGATGAATGATTCGTGCTCACACTTGAACTAGACTACTTGTGCTTCTTTTCATTACTGAAAATAACTTCAGTGAGTATAGAAGATTATTATCTCATTAGGATGAAGTGGTCTTTAAGTGTATGAAATTAGTTAAGTGCCAGTGAATGAGGTACCTATGTGTGCATACATATATGAATATATCTTTATCAGTGCATCACATATACGTGTGAACACACACATATTGTTCAAATCTATATTTATATAAAGCGAAGATGGATATTTAAATAAAGAATGAACAGATATCAATGTATAGAATAAACATTAACAACAAGGAAAAGGGCTTACAGTTAAAATAATTACTTATTGATGGGTCATGAGCTATAATCCAATGTCTGGTTCATGCTCACTGATGCTCCTTTCTCCGGAATGTATAGCACTGTTGAATGCAAACATAATGAGTTCCTCCACCACAGTTATAAAGTTTAGACAGGATACTCCAGTTCCTCCTCATAACCCCTAATTTTGCAAAATGTCAGTGATGCTCAGCTGCCCGAGTTACACAACCTAAATCGTTTCTTCAATCATAAGAGCCATTCCATCTTCACTTTAATTTTAAGGCCCAAGGACTTTTATGTGGTTAGAAAACTGTCTGAGTGATAATAAAAATTACAGCATAGCTGCCTTTGACAGTTTATGTTTCCCCTAAGCATCACAACTAACCATGACTAACCCTCTCAAATTAATTTAATTTCATAGGATGATGCATCACAAAATACAGAACAGAGTTATTCCCATGAAGACAAGCCAGATTCTGCTGCTCACTGCTCCTGAGGCTGCCGCCCCATCTGGGGACAGTTAGCATTCCAGAGCTCAATAGCCCTGGCAAATCCTCACTTCTCCTCCAGAGTAGTAAACTTTCACTTTTCTCCTTAGAATACTTTATATCTGGTCATGGGTGATGTCCCAGTTTTTACTTTCTTAATCTTACTAATAATTTACTTTTAAATATAAAACAAAACAAAACAAAAACAAAAAAAAACAAAAAACAAACAAAACAAAACAACAACAACAACAACAAAAAGACTTTTGTTGACAGTGACCAAAAGGAAAAAAATTAAGAAAAGTAGGCAAAAACGGTCTTTTTGTATTTTTCCATTTTAAGAATTTATGATGGCACTTTAGAATACCTTTAAGAAAGCAGGCTTATTGTCTAGATGGTGTAAAACTAGGTGAGTGCTCACATACAAACATTCTGTCGTGGCATAGACAGAATGAGAAAACATGTTCTGCCTTCTGACTCTACAATCACCCGACACATAACCAATCAGGTAAAACAGTGACCCTTTGCTTGCAGAAGGCAATGAATTTTCTGCGACGTAATTATTGTGTTTGGGTTACCTACCCACACAAAAATTCATGTTCAGCATATAATATTCCAGATGGAGAATTGAAAAGATTCTGAAAATTAGTTTTTAATAAAAACTAGTAATAATTTAGCCCAAGGCACACAAACGAACAAATGTGCATTATTGAAACTTACAGGGAAAATGATCTCTTGGAAAACTACACCCAATTTCTGTAAGAAGTACTTTGCGAACATTGTACTAAAAGTTTCATAATTTGACTCAGTTACAAAGCCCCTCAATCCCTCACGGACTGCAGTCGAAGCCCTACAACAAAAGACAGCTCTCTTTGGTTGCGCAAGTTGGAAATCGCTTTCTCCGTTCCAACTCCCTTGCTATCTAAGTGGCTCCCTACAGCAATCATAAAAATGAAAGTGGCGGAGGAAGAAAACCCTAGAAATATGAAAGTGTGTTTGCCCAAAGTAATACCCTAATTTCCCCCTGGATCCTCTCCTAGGAACCATGCTGTTTCTTTTCATAATGTTCTCAAGTTCGCCCACTCTATGTATGCTTCCTTAACTAATCTAACGTTGTCTGCTCCTCTGGTGGCGTCATGATAGTCTAACCCCTAACATCCCCGAGGTTCTCAGTTTATATCTCCCCTAAGCATCACGACTAACCATGACGAACCCCCACAAATTAGTTTTTTTTTGTTTTTGTTTTTTTTAATAAAACATCACAGCCCTCGACTGACTGCCAGAACTCCCACCAAACCTCCATCAGGAACTCTGTGCGTTGCTCGTGTGTTGCTCTTTTTGTGCATCACAGCAGAGTTTCATTTTTGTTGTTATTTTTCAATTCAACCACACCAAGAAAACCAGGAGGGAAATAGTTTTTCTTTTCAAAAAAATTTACATGTATTATTTTGCAGGGCTGTGGGAAGATACATGCCACGGAACCCATGTGGGCGTCAGAGGGACAATGCCTTTCCACCTTGTGGGTTCAGATAATTGAACTCAGGTCTTCGTTTCAGGCAGCAACTGCCCTGACGACCGAACCACCCCTTTCCTTTGTGCACGTGAACCTCCAAAGCCAGAAAGTTTTTATATCCTTTAAGAGCAAAAGAGAGAAGCCCAGGTAATGAGTACTTAATGGTGGTAATTATACACTTAAGGAATTTTTGTTATTCAAATTATTTTCTTTCTTGACAGAAAATATGGTCAAAAATAACAGAGGATTGCGACTTTGGGGGCTTTTGAGCATATGGGCAGCAATGCTCAGCTGTTCGCTGGTTTTATTACTGCAAGCAAATTACTTCAAGCATCAAAAAGCTTATATAGATCCCACAACATAGGTATGAACATGCTTTAAATAACTTTTGCAAAGTATGATCCAGAGCCAGGGAGATGGCTCAGTGGTTAAAGTGCTTGTCATACAAACTTGGGGGGCAGACCTTAAGTTCACAGGCTCTGTGCAAATGGGAGGTAGGTTTGACAGGCTGCCTGTCATTCTAGCCTCTGAGGGTAGAAATAGGAGATGCTCTTAGTAAGCTGTATAGCGAGGCGATACTAGCCAAATCATAGAGGTGTGGGTTTGGTTGATAGGACAAGGTGAGGGAATGATCTGCCTCAAAGGATAAGGTAGAAGAATGATAAAAAAAAAAAAAAATACCCTCACACATCAACCTCGAGTCTCTATGTGCCTTCCCCATTCACATGCATGTACTTTATATACGTGTTAAAATTCATAGTATGAATACACATAGCATGAACATACACGTACTATGAATACACAGAACTCATAAAAATGCAAATATACATATACATATACACACACACTATGTATATATACATAGATAGATAGATAGATAGATAGATAGATAGATAGATAGATAGATAGATAGATAGTGAGGTTAGAGATGGCTTAGTGGTTAAGAATACTTACTGCTTTTGCAGAGAAATGAAGCTCAGTTCTCAGCACCCAAGTCAGGTAGCTCATAACTACCCATAGACTCCAGCTTGAGAGGATCTAATGTGCTTGCTTGGCCTCCGTGGAAACCTGCATGCTCGTGTCCATACACACGTGTGGACACACACATACATATAAGTAAATATTTTAAAGAATACAGCTTTAGGTGAAAAAAACCAAAGATACAGACAAGACAATGAAAAGTACAGGTCTATTTATGAGGGCTCACGAAGAGGGTGAGGAGGACTCACTGGATCCACTTGAGATGTTGCAGATATTTTAGAAGAGCAGCTTTCAAGGGACATCTGGATTCCCTAGCGGGTGCTGTACTTAAACATCTCCAGTCCCAGTTTAAGACATCTGAAGCCTTGTCCTGGCTTTCCCACAGTGTGATTTGTCATGTTTAAGAGGCATAAAGAAACTAAAGGCTGACATCAGAATCCTTCTGAAAAAGATGCCTTTCCACCAGTCAGTGATTCAGCACATCTGCGGCCTTCCCCTGTGAACTACAACCTTCAGCATGTGATCAGGAGGATGAAAAAATTAAATTCATTTCAATACAGAAAAATAAATGCATTTGAGTTCCCAGTAGCAGGACAAGAGGGAGGGGTTAGAACAGGGAAGATGGAGGGGTTGGGGATGAGCCGGCCCAGCCAAAGGGCAGATGAGAGATTCCCTGACCCCAAGGCTGGGAAAAGGAACAAGTGTCAGAATTACAGGAACAAATCACTACTGTTTGTGGCTGAGATATTCCTAGAATATTCTAGGGTCACAGCCAGTTAGGGAAGGCTACTTCCACAAGATGCTTCTCAGGGGGTAGTTCGCCTACTCTAAGTGAAGCAAGCATTTCTCAGGGAAAGTCTATTCAAAATGTCATTTCATGATCGAAGAAAATTATGCGAATATACAAAATGTCATCGTGAAACAGACTACTCCCTCCCCCCACACCCCCCAAAAAAAAATACTGGAGAAAATTGGATAAGCCCAGAGATGTCTGCATCCTCTATCTTTATGAAGTAAACTGAGCTTGCCCCAAACTGCTCCTGTCTGTCACATTAACCTTTTGTAAATGCCTAAATATATATTCATCATCTTTCCTTCTTGAAATATCACCTCAAATTGAGTATGCTCAAGAATGTGCCTACCCATATAATGTATTCTTAAATTAATATAGATTCTTCCAAAACACAGCCCTGTTACTTCTGTTGTCTGGAGGGCATTGGTTTGGAGATAACGCCTGTGTTCTTCCCAGCTGCATGCACTTTACCAATCTTTTTCCACTCTTTAAAAAGACAAAGACTTTTTAAAAATATGAGAATACTGGGCTAAGGAATGGCTCATCAGTTAAGAGCACTTGCTATTCTTTTGAAGGACCCCAGTTCAGTTCCAAATGCACACACAGAGGCTATCAGGTAGCTCCAATGCTAAAAGTCCATTGCCCTCTGTCAACACTGTGTTCACTGTACCACCGTATGCACTAAGTACGTGGTACACACACACACACACACACACACACACACACATATATATATAATTTTATAACACCAACTATAGTGTACAACTAAACAACTTAAGGATATGATAGCTGTTCTTAAATATGGCACTCAAGTCTGTTATGTGACCTGCAAATCATTTATAACAATGCTGTTAGTCTATCCTGTGGGTAGCACTTGAGGAGATAAAAACGTGACTTTATCCCATTGACTGAGAGAAGAAAGTAGGCCACAGTTGAGAGCAACAAAACCTAAGGAAAAGACAAACATCAATGGAAAGAGGAATTTAAAGGAAAGGGTGAAAAAAAAAAGTAAAGGAAAAAAATAAAGGAAAGGGTGACTAAGAAACTGCCACCAATTTTATGAGTGACCCCTTGGGACCTCAAATCATTTTTATTTAAATATCATGGGATCATAAGCTTTCCAAAAGCTGAGACTTGAGGAAGCCCAGGCAGCAGGCAGCTGGCAGCTGGCAGTCAACATAAAGTAATTAGTATGGTGCGTTGAGTACGCTCGGCATGCAATAAATCAAAGGGAAGCCGTAGAGTGAGCACATGAAGCTGTTTTCCTGGAACTACTTTCTTAACTTTCATCTTCAAAGTCTATGGCTACCTTTTCTCTCAGCCCACCTACGGAGAAAGGTGAAACAGCACATCTCCACAGCAATAGAAAATAAGAGAGCATTTGGAACCCACAAGAAAAACAAGCCCCAGTTTGTCAATTCTACCAAAAGGCACTCTCTTTAAAGACACTGCAGGATACAAGGCCTTTAATCAATTAAATTCGCAGTGAACTTATACAGTGGCTTTGCAAGGAACCTGCAGTGCACAATATTTTGGTTCCTATAAATGTTTCAATGTCTATCACAAGTTGAAAATGTGGCAAATGGTATTGTCCCATAGAAAATAAATTTTAAGTTCAACTTGTCATGATTTTGAGTAGAAATGATGTAAAATCACCTAAAGGCATGTAATAATATATTTAGAGAAACAAGAGAGAAAACAGAAGACTTTACAGATAAAACTAGCAAACGTTGGAGTACCATGAAGATGAAATGGTACATCTTTTTTTCTCTACGTACAGCATCAGTGGACATCAGACACACTTATGTTCATTACTCAGTGTCTTGAAACATTCAAATCATAAACCTAACTCTGTCATTGCTCACAAGCAAATACTTGGTACACAGCTTGCCTGGGGAAAAAAACTCATCTAACACAAAGAATATAACCATTTTTACTATCACACAGTACTGCAGAGGTTGGTGATTCAGCCACTTTGAGAGATATATTTATATACACACAAGCATACACACACACATATTTACATGCATACATACTTACATACATACACATCAGCGTATGCAGTTTTCAGTTTCTCTCCCTAAGAGACAAAGCTACTTTCAGAGATTAAGAAGCCAGGCTTCTGAGCCTAGAAAGATAAAGTATAGGATCTATTATCGTTACCAACTAACTCAAGTAATGATGCCCTTGAGGAACTAACTCAAGTAATGATGCCCTTGAGGCGTACAGGGAAAGAGCCCTTCTGGGAAAGGTTAGAGTCTGGGTGTGAAATCTTCACCATCTTCTGCATTTGAACACTTGATTCCCAGCTACCGATCCCAGTAGGGAAAGTTAGGGAACTTTAGAAGTGGAGCTACATCAAACCTGGCCTCCAGTGCCTGTCACCACACTTTCTCCATGAGAGATTGACTACTGACTACAGTTCGGAACTACAGCCAAAATAAACACTTCCTGTTTGCTACCATCTAGGGGGCTTGTTTATATTCATTTTCTGTGACAATTAAGGAATTCAAAGACAGGAAACATCCCAGAGAGAGATGGGGGTGGGGAGGGAAGACTCCATCCAGAGCAGAGGGCAAGTGGCCAAGCCTGTCTTTCTCTTGAAAGGATGGCTTTTTAAGTGTATTTGATTACCTGGGATTTGTTCACCTCCATAATTTTGAGTTGAAGTTTATAGACATACAGCTTAAAGTGAATGTGTGCGAGTGTGTGCGTGCGCGTGCGTGCGTGCGTGCGTGCCTGTGTGCGTGCGTGTGTGTGTGTGTGTGTGTGTGTGTGTGTGTGTGTGTGACCAGCCTGAACCAGCTGGCGGAAGAGGGGGCCTTACTGGCAGAAGCAAAGCCTGCTGGGTCTTTGTCTCAGGTCAGGAAGGTAAAGAAGAGGCTAGAAGTTTGCTATCTTTACTATTTCTTTATGCTGCTTTCTCTGTGGAGGAATTTATCTAGCTCTTAGACTTTCATCTTTCATTTGCTTTTGTCATAGCATTTTGTCACAGCAACCAAAAGACATTACAACTGGAACTATGTCTTAGTTGCAGTTCTACTGCTGTGAAGAGATGCCATGCTCAAGGCAGCTAGTATAAAAGAGAACATTTAATTGGGGCAGGCTTACACTTTCAGGGGTTCAGTCCATTCTCATCATGGTGGGAAACCTGACATCACACCGCCAGACTTGTTGCTGGAAAAGCCATGAGTTCTACGTCTTGACCCATAGGCAGGCAGAAGGAGACTGTCTTCTGCAGGTAGCCAAGAGGAAGGTCTCTTCCACCTTGGTGGGAACTTAAGCATAGGACCTTGAAGCCCAACCCACAGTAAACCACTTCCCCCAATAAGGCCACACCTCCCATGGGCCAAGCATATTCCAACCACCACAGAGTCCCACTGCTCTGGTGTTTACTTCAGAATTCAGGGAAGGGCTTCACAAAGACACATTGCTTTCTACATCTACAGACACTCAACAACTACTATCAAATGAATTTGGCCTAACGTGAAGAATGAGAGAATAAAGACTTGTGTCATTTTCTTAAAAGGCATAAGCTATCAAAATTACCTATAAAAATCAGCAGAATTTGAGTGGTGAAGTAAAAGCTAATATATGATTTTATGTAAAAAAAAAAAACTGCTGCTGTGCCTGGTTCAGCAGTTCAGTTTGGTTGGGAAACCAATACCCCTGGAAGCTCTTACAGTAGTCAAGTTTAGCAAATTCCAAATTCAGCTTGTGTTTTTCATACATTGTGCTACTCCAAGATGGAGGTGGCATCCTTATGGTCTTTTTCTCTTTCTATTTTCTTTTCCCCTATTACTTCCTAAGTAAGAAAAACTCTGCTATCTGAGAATAACATTATTGTTGGCTTTGACTATTCATGGACAATTGTTGAACTGCATGCAGCTGTTGAAATGTAAATGAGAAATGAGTTAACCACATAGCAAAACTTTATACTTTCACTCAAGCTTGACTGAAGTTTAGTTCAATAGGCTTAATATTGAACATTATTAAGTATATGCAACTTATCTTAATTTTTTTATCTCATATAAATTACTCCACACTCACAAATGCAGGATTTAAAAGGACCAAAAACAAATACATAAGTTAAAATGAAAATTTAATGATATCCATTTTCAGGGCACAGGAAGCACCTTTGTTCCGCTGTCTGAAGAAGTAGTTTTCCATGTACAGGTGTGTGTAGAATATATATTTAATAGTGTTTGTAGCAGGTTCACAACTATGGCTGGGTCCCAGCTGACAGAATCAAGTAGTCACTCTCCTGAGACCAAAACACACAAAACTTAGCTTATTGACTGTAAGCTTACATGATGTGTTTCTAAGGAAAGGTTTTGCTTTGAAATGTTTTTACTGATTAAAAGAAAGCACTCTTAGAAAGACCACTAAGTGTGGCTAGAGGCAAATCACAGAACAATTGAAGATGTTCTCTTCAGGCAAGGTGATAAGAGTCAGCAGAACACCTAGAATATGGATCTAAGTTCTCCTCTCCTGGCCAGTGATTTTTTTTTAATTGTTCTATTCCTTTCTTTGTATAAGGGAAAGAAAAGGGCAGAATTGTTTTGAAGCAGAACTCTATGCTAAAGCTCTGTGTCAAGTATAGCAATGCATCCTTGAAAGCCTAGCACTTGAGAAACAGGTGAGCAGATTGCAAGTTCAATGCCAGTTACACTACGTAGTGAGTTCAAAGCCTGATGGGAGATGTACTGAAAAAACAAAGTCAATGCCAAACCTGGTGGCCCAAGTGTATAATCTCATCTATTTGGGAGTCCAAGGAGAAGACAGACTCCTTCAAGTTCTGTAGTATGAACTGCACAGTGAGTTCGAGTCCAGGCTGGGAGACTTAATGACATCCTGATTTTAAATAAATAAATAAACACATATATACATACATGCATCATACATACATACATTCATACATACATGAAAAAGTGAAAAAAGTTATAATAACTTGATATAATTTGATGATGAAACTTCTGTGTTGTACTGAACCCTGAAACCAACCTCAATGTCACAGAAAAGAAAATTACTAAAACTACTCAAAGAAAGCCCCAGGGAAATGCTGTGTACCTATCAAAATCCAAACCCTAAATGAGATAAAAGGGAGCAAGACATAACTTGTATGCTGCTTTACGGTTTGAGAAAAGGGAATATCTGTAACATTTCAGTTCTGCTGGTATATAAACCAGATCTACTTAAGAGATCACTAAATTGGTTCAGCAGAGCTGAGGATGCCAAGTTAATTATCCAAGAAACTTAATAGATCCACTGTCTTTTCCTATTTTTCCAACTGCAGCTACTTCCGTGCAGGACTTAGAACTAACTTGTGAAGTGTTCTACTCTGTCTAAGCACACCCCTTCCCAGCCAGAACTACGTCAAAAAACCAGCATCCGCCCCGGTGCCCTTTTAAATCCATCGCTCTTTGAAACTCCAATCACAGAAGAAATACTTAGGAAAATGTGGCTCTTTCATCTCTGTGTGGCCGCAGTGGCTACATCGCTCTTCCTACAGAACCCTGCAACCCCAGTTCCTCTTCACACTTGTGAGAAAGGCTTTGAAAAAGCCAGTTCCAGCCAAAGTTCTCAGCCTTCTATTTCCTTCTTGACTTAAAATGAGGAAATGATTTGTAGAAGGAGAAAAAAAATAGAACAATACAGGGATTCACTTATTGTCTGCTTAGCTGGTCTGAATGCTCTTCTTGTCCTCAAATTTGCTGACTCTGGAAACATTTTGAGTTACTTTTTTTTTTTTTTATTCTTATCGTCAACTATGGAGTTTGTAAAACATAAATGGTAAAATTTCTTCAACGCACGTCAGATGGCTAGGCTGACTAGGTACTGTCTTCTTGATAAAGACACACGGGAGGGAGCACGCCCATTTCAGTGTCAGCAATGATTGCTTTTCAGTTTTCTACGGTCTATGGAGTTCAAATTCATGACTCTCTTCTAGAAGTGAAGAAGAGCTGAAATATTGACCTGTTACCATCATCCTGCCTCCAAAAGTTTAATCCTTTCTCTAATTTCTCCTTAAAACCTTTTTCTTCATCCATGTTATTCATATTCATTCTGTATTAGTTCTTTTTTTAATTTTCTATGGCTATATAAACCATTTTAATAATTTACTGGAACTGAGAAAGAAATGTAAGTGTATAAATAAAGTTGAAGGGTAAGAAATGTGGACTATATTACAGACAGCACACTACCTTCAAATGAGAAATAGCTTGAATTCTGAAGGCCACCATCTCACCGTTTAGAAAGGTTAATCAGTTCCACGCTGAAGTGGAATTTTTCACAGACAATAAAAATTCAGTTTTTTGCAAAAGGGTTTTACCACTCTAAAAGAAACTTAGAAACTTTAACTCTCCTTCTGATATTTACTAAAAACAAGAATAGATGTCAGTAGTGGGACTGAAGGAATGATGATCAGAGGGTATGCTGTGGATATTGTGTTTTTATTTCCCTTCAGTGAACAAAGCTGGCTAACTGTGGGGTTTGGTTTGGTATTTGATTTTTTTTTCTAAAATTCATTTTTGAGTTTCTTAGGTAGGTATGTAGGCAAACACATGTATTATTATCTCAAAAGAAAAAAAGGAAAGAAATAAGAAAGGGGGGAGGAACAAAGGAAGGAAGGAAGGAAGGAAGGAAGGAAGGAAAGAAGGAAGGAAGAAAGGAAAGAAAAAACAAAAAGAAAAAAGTGATACTTTCTCTCTCCCATAGTTCCCATCAAATAAAAACAATGTACTAGCTCTCCTATATAAAAACTATAGCTTTACCACAGATTAAAGTCGAGAGAATAAATGTCAGTGGAATGCTCAGCCACAAATAGGACACCTGTATCATCTCTCCCCAAAGCTCAGGGAACACCCAGAAGAGGTGGCAGGAAGACTCAATAGGATCAAAATACATTGTATGAATTATGAAAGTCTCAAGTAATTAATAAAAGTATATTTTTAAATGCCAACTTTATAAATCAATTCAATTACAATACAACATCTTGTATTTAATTGCTACTGTAAATCTCCACCATAATCTAAAAATCACTAGAAGGAACATCATTGAAGAATCATTCCTTTTACAGCTAAAGGGGACAACACCGATTACCAATGAGCAACAGTGACTGTAGTTCCATGCTAGAGACCCTGAGTTCAATCTCTTAATTTCTAAAAAGCCTTTTTAAAAACAAAGAAGGTTGAGCAATACATTTATACTACCACACTAACAGAACCCACCAAAATATACCTTATATAAAAAGTTTATCCTACTAATGGTAGATTTTAAGTCTATGAAAGGTGACTTCTATTTTTAAGTGTAAATTTTTTTTCTACAAGGGAATTCTAGGCCTGTGGAAAAGTTCATCATTGAAACACATTCAAAATGACTCTAACAATTCAGCTGTATGACATTGACCTTCAGTTCAGTGCACCGATATTCATGAGTACTTTGTATCTAGACTGCCAATGACTTTCCATCTAATGAAACTCTTTAGCTGAGAACACTCTTAGTAAATAAAAACAAAGGAAAGGCGACTAAGGAGACCCTGGTGGTTAAGGAATCAAGTCCTCTTGGAACATAAAGCCAGCAAACTAGATGAGCCTGTTCTTTTATTCACATTTTCTACCAAGCCTGACTGAGCCAAAGACCCCCGTAGAAAGTTGACTAGTTGACAACCAGGCTAAACTGGTCCATATACTGAAGAAAGAAAAATGAAGTGGGCAAGTAGTAGATTAAAGTGCATAAAATATATGAAAGAAAAACGTTGCTAAGAAGCTGGTAAGGACACCAGGTTAGGGCTGGAGAGATGGCTCAGTGGTTAAGAGCACTGACTGCTGTTCTGAAGGTCCTGAGTTCAAATGCCAGCAACCACATGATGGCTCACAATCATCCGTAATGAGATCTGACACCCTCTTCTGGGGTGTCTGAAGACAGCTATAGTATACTTAGGTATAATAATAATTAAATCTTTAAAAGAAAAAAAAAGACACCAAGTTAATCTCCTAACTGCACCCTTCATACTTACCCTTTCACCCCCACATAAGTGTAGCCCCCATTCCTCACCAATGAGGCTTCTTTTATTGCAGAAGGAGAGCATTGCAGAAAGATACAACTCCTCAAAAATATAGAAATCAGCTGACAGAGGGATTTCCATCATACATCATCAAACTGATACATCAACAGCACAATTCCTGCATCTAAGGCTCAGGAACACGACAGAAGAGGAGGCAGGAAGATTGTAAGAGCCAAAGGCTAGAAACTCTACTGCAAGATTGAGACTTCTAGCTACGGCAGAGAAACTGCACCCAGGAAATCGCAACGTCATGGCTGCCTAAACAAGACCTGAACAATTTCAACAGTTGACAGGCGGTAGGAAAAGCCCCGCTCCTAGACAAAGAGTGACAAGCAATTAAGAACTGCTGAGAGGAGAATTAGTCTTCCGCAAGGATTAGTCCCTTGATTGGATAACCACTTGGTTATCCAAAACCAACTGGTCGACCCTAAAAATGTATTTATGTAGGCAACATTGAATGGACTCAGAAGGTTATAGTCATGTATTTATTCATTTACATGTGAATGTAACAAAAATAGTTAAAGAAGAGGAAGCCTCTGCACTGTGGAGAGGATCATGTAGGAGTGTGATGAGGGCAAGAGACGGGAAAGGAAAGTAAATAAGTAACGTTAATGAAATTTTGAAAATAATTTACATATTATAAGTATTTGTCTGTTCGTTTTTGTATGAAGGCAGATTGGAGATGTAGCTCAGTGAGCAGAGTGCTTGTCTGGTATGCACGAAGCACTAGGTCTATACACAGCCATCTCCAGTGCCACATAAAACTGAGCCTGGCAGTACAGACGTGTAATCCCAGCACCTTGGAAGTAGAGACAATCAGATTATAAATGAAAAGTCTCCTCAAATGCACAGTGACCACAAGGTTGGTCCAGGTATATGGAGTCTTCTGAAAAGAAAAGAGGAGAGAGAATAGAAAGGGACAGAGAGGGAAGGAGGAGGGGAAACAACTATCTAAAAATATATAAATAAAAACAAAACCTCTTAAAACCTACAAGGTCCTTTTTGATTTCTAAACTCTCTTTTATTTTATCAAGATTGATTTGTTTTCCTTTCTGGAGACACTGGATTAGAATACTCCCCAGAGAGAATTCATATTGAGGCAATATGTCTGGCCTGGGCCTGTGGAGGGATCGCTTCACTGACCACTGACAGAAATCCCACCTGTGGACACCCACACAGCAGTTGTTTAATTAAGCAAAGCTTCAACTGCTGAGCAATTTCTGATGGGAAATGGAGACCCCCTCCTCTTCAAAACTGCTAGAGGCACTAGACAAGCAAAATGCAATTATCTGAACTGATATCCAGCAGACATCCCTGACAACAATGACTAAGGGTCTTTAAGGCTCAGCTGCTCCATTGGAGGCCAGGGCCTTGAGCTTTCAAGTGTTCTGGTCTCTCATCCTCCTTGCAAGGTGGAGAGAATGCCTCACACGGAGCTGCCAGCATCACTTGATTAAGCTGCCAGTTCTTGCTGGCACCAGGAGACCTATGGTTTGCAGCATAATAATTGAGACAAGTGTTCAAATATTTTATTTCAAGTGATTTTTTGACTCTGTCCAAACCAAAAGGACTATGTATTTATAGACGTTAGAATTCTACCATGCCCCCTCTCCTCTCACAGACAAAGCAAGTTTTTCTTGGTTTTTAAATGTACTAGAGATGGGATATCTCACATTGGTCTCCCAAGGCAGTCAATGGAGACATTCATTTAAACCATGTCTTGTGTAAATTAAACTTTTAAGAAAGCATTCATGGGCCTTTTAGCCATGGGCTGATCCTTTTTTGTTCCAGGCAGATATAAAATGAACAGTTTGAAAACAGGACATGAGCCAAGCTGTACTGGTGTTTGCTCTTAGAGCTTTCAGTATCTTCAGTGAGATTAGTAACCACAATCACTAAAACAGGCTCTCCTCTTGCCTTAAGAAAAGAAATTTTGGAGCTTGGTAATATCTTAGGAACGAGACACAGAAACTCTTTCTCTATTCAATTATCACTTAATGGTTGGCATATTTCTTAGTAGTGCATATGATATTGCACAGTTCATTTTAATTCTAAACATTTCACTTCACATTAGTTAAAGTACCTTCCCGTGAGAGCATGCTTTATAATCAGTCTTGGCTGTTAGAACTTTTTTTTCAATGGCCCTTTGCTTAGCTCGGTTTTTCCTTTGTTTGGGTTCATGATATTAGTCTTAATTGCACTGCATTGGATTTACCCAAACAGTTCTGTTCTTTGCCCCTGGGTCACCAGAGGAAGAAACATTCTTTGCTGACTGAGAGTTTTGTCATTTTCCCTTCTCATTTTATTTGCCTTAAATCATTTCCCTGCTGCCCCTTGGCAAACAAAGTCTCAGTCTTATTTTGTCCCCATTATCCAGCCATTGAAATGAATTTTACTTTTGTGATTCTCTTAAGTTTGAATCACTGATTAGGGCTCAGTTTGTAAAGCCCTTGCAACTCATAGATGACGTGAGTGCAATCCCCTAAGAACACACCAAAACAAACAAACCAACCAACCAACACTGAGTCTAGCCACAGTGTACTTATACTGCACCTATAATTCCACTATATTCCAGAGGCAGAAAGACAAGGGAGATCCCAGGAAATTCCTAGCTAGTCGAGCCAATTCAGTGGGTTCCTGGTTCAATGACAGACCATGTCTGACCACCATGACATACAGACACACACAAACATACGAGAACAAATACAGCATACACTCAAAAAAGAAAGGACTAAAGACAACATTGGGCCTCAGCAGCTCAGGTTGGTACATGGGTGGGGTCTTATTTGTCTCTCAGTTCATTGTGGTTTTGTACCTGCAGATCTTGGCTTGGCTTTACAAATGTGTCTTTCCCACTGTCTCTTGCTTCTCAGATTATAGCTGATTATCAACAAATCTCCTCTCTAACTCGGCTGGATTCCTGAAAATAAACTCAAAGAAATTTGTATTAGGGGATAAATATCCATAAGCAACCATTTGTAACAATGAAAAGTCTGTAACATTCATGAAGCGCTGAGAAGAGTGGCCGTGAGTGTTTGGCCATAGAAGTCTGGATCAATCACAAGGCTCTGGGAAGATTGAGGAGTAAGAGATGGGAAGATTGCAAGAGCTAGATGGTGGGAATGAGTTCTGTGAGATGCAGTGTTCTAGGTGTGACAGGACTGTTACCCAACATCAAGCCAGCTAAAAGTCCTAGCATAGATGACGAGGGACTCCCGAGTCACCACCCCTAGCTGAGGAGCAAGTGGCAGGTGATAGTGACTATGAGAGAAATAGTCACTTTTCCTTGAGGAATGGCCAGCAGCAGATTAGCTATGTCCCAGTGGACAGTCCCATGAAAATGCATATATGCACATCACTGACTAGACAGACACAAAAGGAGGTACATATAATGGTTCGTGTGAGCATGCATGTTTGTGTGTGTGTGTGTGTGTGTGTGTGTGTGTGTGTGTGCATGCACGCATGTTATATGTATGAATTAAAGCTGAGGAGTTGGGAAGGAATAGAGGATTGAAAAGATTATGATGCATGTATAAAGCTGTGAAAGTTTCAAAGAATAAATATAGATAAAGAAGAATCCCGGTTCTATTTAGGAAAAAACAACCTCATTTAAAAGTTGTATAAATTCACAGGGAAGAGACATGAATTAATCTACCCTAATTTCCACAGTATCTTGTCCTTACATTTACCTATCTCTAATGTCTGTTTTCCCCATCCCACTCATGATTCTCTACCAACTTTACCCCAAATCTGAGAAGCATAAGTATATAGTGTTCTCTTCTATTTCTTGCTTGGCACTGTCAGAGTCTGAAAGGGGGCCTGCAGGTTTTAGCTGGAGATCTCACCCAGAGTACACTGCCTTCAGCATAACTAAGACAGTACTCTTGATCCTACCTTCCTTCCCATGTTGGTAGTGAAACTGTCAAGATCTCAGAGTGAATAAGGACCAAGACTTTAGGATGAGACCTTCAGCCCCCAACATCTGGATACACAAGTATTTCCTATGAAACCTCATAGACTGCTGCACTCTGCTTCCTTAAGTGGCTCAAGTAGGTAGCCAGTTCTTAAATTCAAGTTCTGTTCTTACCTGGTTTTTCTTGGCTACCTGTTTGATCACTCTTCCTGAAGACTCCTAGATCTTGCTGCAGGTAAGCTACTCCAATAGGTTAATCAGAAGGCGTTGTGGGGGCCTGTTCTTCCTTCAGCCTAGAGTACTCCACCCTCCAGTTTTCTCTAGTACCACCATTGTTTTGGAATTCTACTCATCCTCATGTTGTCACAGAAGTCTTGGTCACACAGTGGATCACAGCTCTTCACCCCTTTGACATCCCATTTACTGCTTGACTGTAATGAATGTGTCCATAGACCTTCGTCATCAGAGTAAAACCTAAAGGAGTGATGGCTTCTCATTTTCCTATTCAGGATTCACCCCAGAAACCACAACAGACTGAAGCTCAATGAATACTCATTGAGTGGAAAGCTAAATCATGGTTCACTTTTTTTACTTTCACCTTGCATTAAACAATACATTTCAGCATTCTCATAGTCAAAACTGTCATGGGATTGCCTGCTTCCCCCTTGCTGTAGCATAAATATGAGTAATCTCTAAAGTAGCTTATGAAATATAAGATAGAGAGGAGTTTTTATCTTTGTTATTAGATTAAATTTCTTGACAATTTCATACATATATCATCTATTATCTATAATCTTATCTTTTACTATATATTATATGTTATGTTATATATTATATATTGTATGTTATATGTTATGTGTTATATGTTATATATTATATACTATATATTCTATACTATGTATTATAAATTTATTATATATTATATGTCACTATATGTTATATATTTTATATTATATACTTTATTATATACTTTACATTTTATATTTTACTATTTATTATTCTAAATATTAAGTATATTATATATATTTTACATATTATATAAAATCAATACTGAATTTTGGTCATTTCAGTCCTCATTATCTTCTATAACTCTCTCCTATTGAAACCCACTTCTACCCAACAAGCACTCATCTGATTCAGTTTCTCTTACGTGTGATTGTCTCAGTGAGTTTAATTATGGTTACCTATATGAGGACAGGTATGGTTGTAGTCATTTGCTGGATATGGACAACTTACTCATTGCTGTGGTTTATCTTCTCTTGTGTTGTGTTCCCTTCATATACCAAGTTGCTGCTGCTGTAAGCTTTCCTTTGACAACTCCTTAGCACCCCCACAAGCCACTTGTCCTATTCCCTTCTCTCAGATCTCCCTTACCAAAGGCAGATCCCAGACAGAATTTTCTTTTGTATCAACAATGGAAAATTTAACAAACTCACCAAATACACAAATGTATCTTGCTATCACTCCTCTGTATTTTCAGTGTCTCATAACTTTCCTTCCTAAGTAGATATGGTAAATGATTACAGACCAGAAAAAGTGTAATAGTGACAAATATGAATTAATTGCTGATTTCCTAACATATACTCAGCCATCAAAAATCAATGACATTAAATGGTCTTATTAAAACCCTGTTAGCATGTGAAATAAACTAAGCTTAATAATCTCACTATCAAGCTTAGCATCCTAAAAGAAGTTTATTAAAACAAATTATCTTATACTGCTTTTCCCACAGAAAATATTATCATCTGGGAAAAAATTACTCCCATAAGGAAGCATTAAAAGATTTTGCAACCAAATATACAAATGAATGCATGCATAAATGAATGATTAATTGCAGCCACTATCCATTTTACTAATTGTATTTAATTCAGATTCCAGACTAACCCAAGGAAAAGCTGGTTTCCATCCAGGTGGTGTATCCTGTGATTATAGGCCATTAGGCAGGCAGAGTCTAAGTGACCATGTGTCAATGATTCAACAGAAATATTTTGGAACTGTCCAGGAGATACAGCTCCATAATCTTTAAGGTCCCATGAAGATCATGTAATGCAGTCAATGTAAGAAGTTCTTAAACAGGAAGACTCAGAATATCACATGACTGTGGTCCAGATAAAGAAGAACAGAACTGGACTAATAGTCTTCCCTTTGTGCTTTCCAGAAGAAGACATCACAGCTTTGGTGCAAATACCAGACATAAGGAGAGTGTTGTATTTGTGACCTCTACCACCTTTAATTCAGGCCTTTCCTTTAAGTTTGCTCTTTTCACAATACTGATAAATAGGGAGCGTTTCATGTTCCTGGAATAATCTTCACAATGCTAGAAATGCCTGCTCCAGCATCCAGATGTGAGCTGGCTGAAACTGTGTATCCTAGTGCATCTAAACACAAAACTCATCTTCAGTTAAACCATAGAAATCAAAAATACAATCCAGGATTCCCAATAAAAGTCTGAAAACTCCAAGTAGAATACATCTCTGCCCATGCCATTGCTACAGGGCACCCTCTTATTAGTCTCTCAAACACTGTGAAAAGTTAAGGGTTTGAGCATTTGTCTCAGTGGAGGGCATTTATCTAGCAAGCACAAGACTCTGGATTTTGACCCTTGAGCCAGAAATTTAATAAATAATAACAATGAAGGTAAATAAAATTCTAGATAAAGTAGCTTACCCTATTGATCTCTGCTTTAACCTAGTACTAGAAAGACACCTTGGATTTCTCTAATTATTTTTGTGGTGCCTACATGCCAAATTCTGATAAAGTGTTATTTGAACAAATGAGATCATATTTCCCCCACCTTGGAATATGCAAAAGCTGAAGAGGACATGATAAAGACACAAAATACAGATAAGTCATTAGGACATTTTGGAGGGAAGGGAGGAGAACTTTCATCTACTCCTTACAAAGCCTTTAACAAGGAAATAAAATAAAACTATCAGGGAAAAAGAGCAACATGCTAAGGAACCTTCAGAACTTTAGAAATAACCAGTGTTTCTCTAAGTCATGGGAAAAGAAATCAGGTTTATTCCCTTAGAAATCAAACTAGGGAGCCACAGAATTCCGAACTTAGACAGAAAGTATCCACACTTGGATTTCCTGTGAGGGCTTGCTGCCATCAAATGAACTAGGATGGACCAGATGAGTCTCCAAGTATGGCTCTGGATCTCTAGCTTCAGAACTACTGGGTGGTTTTCATTTTATAAAAAAGCAGACACACATGCCAATTCTGAACCTCACATCAGATCCAATGAACAGCTACTCCCGGATGCTCGACCAGTCCACATTTCACTCTAATAGCTGAGTGTTCCTAATTTATACTAGACCTTGAAGTATTTGGAAATGGAATATCATTTCAGGTTACTAATATTTTTAGTGATATTAAGTCTCAAAAGGTTATAATTGGTTTTGAGTATACTATAAAAAAAATGAGCTTCAGTTTAAGAACAAAGAAAAATTTGAAAACAGACTTTATTTCATTGTAAATAAAGGAGGCTCAAGCTTACCTTCCCTTTTCTTTTTTATCTTATTTTCTATATTTCAGAATAAACATTAGAAGTAGTAAACAAGAGTAGACAAATTTCTTGTTCACAAAATCATTCCTGTCCCCATATATTTAAAAATCTTATTTTTTCTTTCCAGTTTATCATACTCTTTCTACTCTCAAGGCTACATTGTTGTTGTTGTTGTTGTTGTTGTTGTTGTTGTTGTTGTTGTTGTTGTTTGGTCAGAATGGCACTGAAACCAACAGCAACCCAGTGCTAATCTGAGGCAAATGTATTCTCAGTTCTCAAGGCCAGGAGTCCAAAACCAAGACACTGTTGATGGGGTGGTGCCCCCTCCCGAAGCTCATAGAAGAATGTGTTCCTGAGCTCTGTCCTGGCTTGGGTCATTGCTGGCAATCCTTGATGTTCTTTGGTCTGCAGATAAATCTGCAATCTATGGCTCCATCTTCACATACCATTCTCCTCTTCAAATCTATCCAAGTTTCTCTTTTCTTGTGTGGAGCTGATCACTGAAGTGAGGCTCACCTCAAAGTAATTTCAGGCTCACCTCATGCTAAATTGATGGCATAAAAAAAAGAAATAAAAAGGTTATTTGCAAAGATTTTATTCTTTGGGTCTCAGGATTAGGATGTGAAAAACTTTTGTGGAGGAGGAGTGACAATTTTTTACCCACTACAGTGATTAAATGTTAATGAGACACTGGGGACCAATAGGAACTGGTGTTGTTTGCACTTCCTCTCACCTTCTGTGTGTGTGTGTGTGTGTGTGTGTGTGTGTGTGTGTGTGTACGCTCCCTCCTCTAACAAGGACATTTGACACTGCATTTAAGCCAACTGCTTACTTCCAGATAATCTCTTCATCTGAGCATATCTTTAAATATAAAACAGAGGAAGGAAGGAAGGAAGGAAGGAAGGAAGGAAGGAAGGAAGGAAGGAAGGAAGGAAGAAGGGAGGGAGGGAGGGAAGGAGGGAAGAAGGAAGGAAGGAAAGAAGGAAGGAAAAAGAAAAATTGTTTCACTCATATTTAAATGCATGAAAGCAACTCATAAAAATGTAAATGTAGCTCTGCTTTGCCTGCTTACCTTGTGGGACTGAGCAACTGCTGGATCCTTGGACTTCCATTAACAGCTGCTGCCGACCGTTGTTGGGAGTTGGACTACAGACTGAACCAACAGATTGATTTTCAGAGTGGTTGCACAAGTTTGCAATCCCACCAGCAATGGAGTAGAGCCTTTCAGAAGACAATTATTTTTTTTATCTCATTTTTTTAAGGTTTATTTATTTATTTTTATTTATTTCATGTGTATGAGTACACTGTAGCTGTACTGATGGCTGTGAGCCATCATGTGTGTGGCTGCTAGGAATTGAACTCAGGACCTCTGCTGTCTTCACTGTCGTCAGATCTCATTATGGGTGGTTGTGAGCCACCATGTGGTTGCTGGGATTTGAACTCAGGACCTTCAGAAGAGCAGTCAGTGCTCTTACCCACTGAGCCATCTCTCCAGCCCCTCAGAAGACAATTATTATACTGGGCGCGTGCTGATTTGGTGGAGGCCTGACTGTTTCTGCTGAGTTGTGGCACTGCTGCTTCTGCCTGTTTGCTCTCCTGACGCTACTGAACTGGACTGCTGCTATATTCATGCTGGTATATTTGCAAGTAGATCAAGCTGTCGCTGCTAAATCCTGAACTGAACTGCTGATTTTCTGACAATGCAGATGGGATTTGCTCCAAAGAACAATTTCTAAGTTAGCAGATCTGGCTGAGCAGTGTGAGACCCACAGAAATCAGAGTGCTACACCTCTCCAACAGGAGATCTCTGAGAAGAGCCCTGTCAGAGGGTCTGGTCTTCCCCACTTGTCCTACAATAAGCCCATGGTCACAGCACTGAGTGTCAACCAACCCTGTGAGGTTCTAGGGCCACCAGACTGCTGTTCCCTCCCCGGGGGCTGCAGATTGCTGACTCTCCTAGGACTCCCAGCGCTGCACCTGTGGCTTATGGGGATTTTTCAGGTACTCCGAATAAAGCGTTGGTCTTTCACCCTGATTCTGGACCACTCAGCTCCACAAGTTCCACAAAGAATGGTGTCACAAAACCTGCCAGGACACTAACCCAAGGGGTTTTCAAAGTCATTCATTGAGATACAGATAAAATGTGCTCTGCTTGTCATCTTGGCTTTTGTTTTTGTTTTTTTTTATTATCTCTTTTTTTTTAATTAGATATTTTCTTTATTTACATGTAAATTTTTCCTTTCCCAGGCTCCCCTCCAAAAAAACAAACAAACAAAAACAACAAGAACAAACCCCTTTTGCCTCCCCACTTCCCATGCCTGCCACCCCACCCTCTCCCACTTATTGGCCCTGGCATTCCCCTACACTGGGGCACAAAACCTTCACAAGGCCGAGGTCCCTTCTTCCCATTGATGATCGAATTTGAGATCCTCTACTACCATCTTGTTTTTTATCTTTAAAGAATTGCTTCAAGACTTTCTAAGGTGGGAACATCCAGGAGGCACAGGCCTCGAAAGCCGAGCAGGGGAGTCACAGGGCGGCAGGGACAGGATCCTCTCAGCTTCCGAGTGACAGAGGTGGATCAGTGACCCTCTCTGCCCCTTCCCTGCAAGTGGAGGGCCTGCCTCCAGGGAGTGCTTAACCCAGGGACTGAGGAGAGATCCTCCATTTTCTCTCCAGTGACTTTCTAAGGCTGGACCAGCCAGGAGGCACAGGCCCCACTGGTCACAGGGGAGTCGCAGGGCAACAGGGACAGGACAAGCTCTAGTCAGAGACACCAAGAACATTTAACATCAGAGATCAAGAGATGGCGAAAGGCAAAAGCAAGAATCCTACCAACAGAAACCAAGACTGCTTGGCTTCATCAGAACCTAGAACTCCTACCACAGCAAGTCTTGGATATCCCAAAACACCGGAAAAGCAAGATTTGGATCTAAAATCATATCTCACAATGCTGATAGAGGAACTTAAGGACATGAATAATTCCCTTAAAGAAATACAGGAGAACACAGGCAAAGAGGTACAAGCCCTTAAAGAGGAAACAAAAAAAATCCCATAAAGAATTATAGGAGATCACAAGTAAACAAGTAGAAGAACTTAAAGAGCAAACTCAAAAATCCCTTAAGGAATTGCAGGAAAACACAAACAAACAGGTGAAGGAATTGAGTAAAACCATCCAGGATCTAAAAATGGAAGTAGAAACAATAAAGAAATCACAAAAAGAGACAACTCTGGAGTTAGAAATCTTAGGAAAGAAGTCAGGAAACATAGATGCAAGCATCACCAACAGAATACAAGAGATAGAAGAGAGAATCTCAGGAGCAGAAGATAACATAGACAACATTGACAGAACAGTCAAAGAAAATGCAAAATGCAAAAAGACCCTAACCCAAACTATCCAGGAAATCCAGGACACAATGAGAAGACCAAACCTAAGGATAATAGGTATAGAAGAGAGTGAAGACCTCCAACTTAAAGGGCCTGTAAATATCTTCAACAAAATTATAGAAGGAAACTTCCCTAACCTAAAGAAAGAGATGCCCATGAATATACAAGAAGCCTATAGAATTCCAAAAAGACTGGACCAGAAGAGAAATTCCTCCCGCCACTTAAAAGTCAAAACACCAAATGCACAAAACAAAGAAAGAATACTAAAAGCAGTAAGGGAAAAAGATCAAGTAACATATAAAGACAGGCCTATCAGAATTATACCAGACTTCTTACCAGAGACTATGAAAGCTAGAAGATCCTGGGCAGATGTCATACAGAACCTACAAGAACACAAATGTCAGCCCAGGCTACTATATCCAGCAAAACTCTCAATTACCATAGATGGAAAAAACAAGATATTCCATGACAAAACAAAATTTACACAATATCTTTCCACAAATCCAGCCCTACAAAGGATAATAGATGGAAAACATCAACATAAGGAGCAAAACTACACCACAGAAGAAGCAAGAAGGTAATCTTTCAACAAATTGACACAAACCTAATTCCACCTCTTACAACAAAAACAACAGGAAATGACAATTTCTTTTTCTTAATATATTAATAAAAAATTAATATTACCAACATATCTTAATCAATTGAAATCCAAAAATATGAGGAATTAGAAATTTGTTGATTGTCATCCAATGGTCTCTCTAATTTGGTAATTGGAGAAATAGGTACAACATTGTACAACCTATATACACTTTCAGCTTGTTTATTTGTGACAGTGACTTGCTGTGTACAACATAAGGGTCTTGAAATCTTGCTTCTCTTATCTCAGCCTCTCTATTTGTAGGATTGTTTATTTCATGTCTTTACACTATACTATGGTTTTCAGAACAGCTTATATATTTCAAAAGTATTTATATACCCAAAAGAAACGTAGACAATTAAATTGGGAAGGGACTTGTAAGAGAACAACAAAGAGTGAGACTGAATGCTTTGCCTGACGTTTGTAACTCTTGTATCAAGTTTGAAGAAAAGGACTTTTATAAGTTACTCTTTCTTTGAGATGAATGCTTTTCAAAATTATCACAGCTAATGAACAAAATTCTTACCCTCACCCAATGTCTGTGCCACCCTCCAAGCAGAACCATTGTTCATTGAATCAGTTGGTAAATGACTTTAT
>JADRCD010196283.1:7765-21526 GCA_019843815.1 Montemys delectorum | reverse complement strand
TTGTACTTGAGGCTCATGCTTGACATACAGTCATTGGCTTCCTAAGACAGTTTAAAGGTTTTGTTTGTTTTACTTGGGTTTTGTTTTCACACATATAAATTATAAAGTACATACCTAGTATTTTTCCAGCTAAGTCACTGAAGCAGTTTGTCTAAATGACACAATAAAAATCCAATCTAGTTCTCATTAAAGCCTCACTTCTCACATAAAAGATGATCCTGTTGCTTGTCTGTGTGGAATTTCCAGGGCTCCCTCCCTTCCCATGAGCCTCTTAAATGTTGCTCTGTCTCTTATGATAACCACCTCACAGGTTCCTTTTATAGAGTTGTGGATGGCCCCAAGTCTATGATTCTATTTTCATCTCCTGTATATATAAATATTGGCAAACTTGGGGGATTACCCAAGTGGCCCTACGATTCTGTAGATGCTTTCTGTGCTGAATATGAGACATTTAAAGCATGGGTTTCAGCTGGAGTGTCAGGTTGTTGATGGACAGACAGGTTTTGCTCTCCTCAAAGTGCCTAAGGCACCGGCTGCTCAAGAGAGACTTGATGTGGCTGAAAGAGGCTGGGACAGTCAAAGAAGTCCTGCGTTCAGCTCAACAAGAAGAGCCATCTGACTGTCTTATGAATCACTAAGTTGAAAATTAAATATCTTTGAAGTGTTTAGTATTACAGCAAATGTCTTCACCCTTGAGGTGCAAGGACTCTGCTTGTTAATTTGATGCTACTGTGTCAGTCAGCTTTTCGATACTGTAACAATTCCCTCTCATATACCTTATAAACAGAAAAAGTTTACTTAGGTTCACAGTTTTAGAGATATCAGTCTAGGAGTTGGCTCCATCCCTCTGAGCAAAGAATTACATTGTGCAGCGAACAGGTGGCCAAACAAAACCACTTTCCTGACTGTCAGGAAGTGTAGAAAGAAGGAAAGTGACCGGAGTCCCACAGTTGCCTCCAAGGACATGCTTCTGTTGACCTTAGTCCCTCATCAGATCCCATCTACTAAACTTCCCACCATCTGTTGACAGTGATACCCAGAAACCATTGCTCATGCACGAACACACATACACACACACACATGCACACAAACACAGCATGTAGTTAACCAGTGGTTTTGCTCAGTATCTGTTAAGAATGTCCCCAAAAAGGAGGGTTTTGTATTTGGCTGAATGGAGAAATTTTATGTTCATGTTTTGTTTCCTGCTAGCTGAAAAAGAAAATATTTCATATTTGTGGGAGGATGAATGTTTGCAAAGGCACAGGGCAGACAGCAGCTCAAGAAGGGCACATGGTGTGTGGTGTGCCAACTGCCAGACAGGCTGTGAAGTCAGGCCTTTCCGCAGCTTCCAGGGTGCTCTGCCTTGGGAGCACTGCTGGCGGCTCTCCAGGAGTCTCTGCCCTGAGACCTTTGATCCTTCAGCTCACTGATTTTTTTCCCCCAGTTTTCAGCTTGTAGAGTCTATCATCAGAGAAGACCTATCAGCGGTCTTGGCAATACTGGCCAAGGGAGGAGGAGGAGGAGGAAGGGTGTATCTGGGTGTACACTTCAGAGAGGAAGTGAGACCCTAAGGGACAGCTTGAAAAGCTTGTATTCTTAATGTCTTAGGGACCAAGTAACCAGGAGGAGTCGCAGTCTGGTCTTAAACTGTTCAGCGCTGTGAATCCATTAGGGGTTGCAGCCAGCGTGAATTTATTTAGGGTGCAAACTGAAAACCATCTGAATAGAAACCACACATGTAAGAGACAGATATTTCCACGAACGTTGTGTAGACGTTCACGTGTATATGTACCCAGCATCCCACATGGACGGGGGATTGCAGTGTTGAGCGTGTTTTGAACTGGAAGTTAAAGTCATCACATTTGAAGACTGTTATTCTTGTAGCCTCTGGAGCATGGAGCCAGAAACATTGATCTCCCCACCTCTGTCAGACACTACTGGGGTCTGGGCCTCAGTCAGTGAGCTCTCTTTCTTTCAGGTCTTTATTTTGAGATATATTGAGGTCACCTCTGAACAGCATTAGGCCCAGGCATCTGCAGGTACAATTTTCCTCCCTGCCTTACCCCCCCTCTGAATATGTGCTATAGTCTGCTATATGCATGTTCCCCTCTGGCCTTCTGAATCCAGTTCTTTTCTAGATTGGGGGCCTCCAGAGGCCTCCCAGCCACCGTTTGATATCTCTGTCTTTTCTTTGTCCTCCCAATCTTCCTTGTCTTCCTCAGCCACTTCTGTGTTGGAAATAGTTGGTTTCTGGAACTGTTTCCTTTGAGTACAAAAGCCAAGTAAGTTGGCCACATTTTTCCCCATCTATTATAAAGCAAAACTGTAGTCAGCCCGCTACAGACCAGAGTCTTCTGTTTCCACAGACTCAGAGTACTTGAAAATATCTGTCAAGAATTTGTGCCTATACTGAATGTCTAGACGTTTTTCATGTCATTATTCCCAAAAGCTGCAGCAGATAAGACTTAATTATGCTATATTAGGTGTGGCAAGTCACCCAGAGCTGGTGTAAAGTACATGCAGGGTTTGCATAGACTCTCTGCAAATAACTTGCCATTTGTCTAAGGGCTGGAGCATTGAGGGGTCTCATTTACGTGCTAGAATGGGCTACCCAGACAGCACCTGGGCTCAGTATCACACTGCCCTTTAGTGACCACGTCTAATCATTCCTTCTGCAGGGGCTGTGCGTCACAGAGCTGGCCCACACTTTAGATCCTGGTCTACAGCCAGCCCAGAAAGTGACAGTACTTTTGAGGACATGTTCATGGATCGGAGAGAGAGATTTTATGTTTCTTTCAGTGAATAAGAACAAATCTACAGTTTATACTTTGTGTGTCTTCTTCATTCCCACTTGCCTAGCAACTTGTGTTTTATGACATTTTGCATATGTTTGGCTGAGATACACTGATATTTTGGATTTACTAAAGAAACTGCTCCGTTGTGGATGGTTGAACATTGCTGCTGGAGTTCACAGTTTGCCACTGATTGTCTCCAAGAGTCTTCAGCCCAGACAGCCCTGCCCACTTGAGTCAGTGTGAATAACAGCAGAACTGTAAACATGTTTTGGAGGGGTTTTTGTTTAGGGTCTTTTATTCCCTAAATTCACAAAATTGAAGGAAAGCTTGAAGAGGAAGAAGGGAAGGCGCAATGGCTGATGGGAAGAGATGACCAAATCTGTCTTTTGCTGGCTTGTAATGGCTGTCTCTGTGTCTGCCTGTGCACTGAGTAGCGTGGGCCATGTTACTTGGATGGCGTCTCTCCTGCCTGATGAGAGTTCTGTTTGCCCAGCTTTGTTTTCCTAGCTAGAATCTTCTCCACACAGTACAGATTTTAATGATGGGTTGGAGAGGGATACGTAATCCAGCACCGTTACCGCTGCCATCACAAACAATGCCGGAAGATAGTCTAATCAAGGCTGTGTGCCAATGGCTATGATTAAGCTAAATTTAATTCACCCACAGATTTGAGAATGGGAACATTGCATGCTCTCAGAAGAGAGCTTTGCTTCTTTGGGGAAACCAAGGTAATTATTCCTCAAAACCTTCCACGCCTGTATCTAAGGATTTCTCCATTTGAAGCCCACCTCCTTGGGTGTCGCTCATTTAATTTGTCTGAAATATCACATCTTTTGCTTATGTATTTGTGACTTAAGGATGTTTTGCTACCAGAACACAAACAGGGTTTCCATGTTAATTTGAATTATGATTGCCTCTATTCGTTTGCCTTTTGTGGGGGAAGGGAATTTGAGGGACTACACAGGGAGACTCAGTTTCATCTCCTGTCAGTCAAAACATTAAGTGGAAGTGGAAATTAAGCATTTGGTATATAAGGTTACTTTTTAAAACAGACAGTAGTCTAGAATTTAACAAGTTAGTTCTTTAAACATTGGAAGGTGAATTGACTTTGCTTTCATAGCAAATAGGTGATACATTTAAACAATTACCAGGCAGGGATCTCTTCCTCTCTTCTGGGATACCTCTATACCCAGCCGTGACTTTCCTGCAGGCTTTGGGCTACTAGACTCTGCTGAACACAAGCTCTCCCTCCCTGGCTTCTGTAAACACATCAGCTGTCTAGGTAGGGTGCATTGCTGACAGGAAACACATGTATGCATTCGAAGGTCACCTTTCATACTTGAAAGCACAGTTAAGTCCTCATGGCCACCAGGCGGTGGTGGCGCACGCCTTTAATCCTGGCACTTGGGAGGCAGAGGCAGGCGGATTTCTGAGTTCGAAGCCAGCCTGGTCTATAGAGTGAGTTCCAGGACAGCCAAGGTGACACAGAGAAACCCTGTCTCTCTGTCTCGAAAAAAAAAAAAAACAAAAAACAAACAAACAAACAAAAAGTCCTGATGGCCATGCTCTGAAAATGACGATTACCTTCTCCAGGACGTAAGATTCAAGCCAATCGGGTTGTAATATCTTAACACTAATATTTCCCTAGTAACAACAGAAGATTTACAAGTTACCATTTTGGTGAATCAGGATAAGACTAGGAGGAGGAAAAACAGACATAGATGACTGGCAGAGAGCTGCAGATGCTCTATGAAGCTGTGTGCTCAGTACGGTGAGAGAAGCAAAGCCACCCCCAGCAGGGTTTGGTCATCACGTTCAACGTTGTGGCGAGCTTTGTCCTGAGAACCTTTGAGTGCATTCACTATTAGTTATAGGAGCTGCAGAGAGGCGAGTCCCCCTCACATGCTCACACCAAGACTTTAGCTTACAGAAAATTTTGGGTATTCCTGTCAGTGGACTGGCTTGTTCAAGACGATACAGAGTAAGAACAGTTTGCCCATGACTGAGGTATGAGTAGAACTATGAATGTGTCCTGAGGGCGAGGCAAAGACCAAGAGGATAGCTGTGCATGCAGATGTTTTACCAACACAATGCACGATGCTCAGAACATTTGCTTTCATCTCTATGAAACTATGTGTTGAAACACAGGGTTGAGATAGAACACCCCAAACCTGTGCAGCTTTGTAGCCAGATAAATACTAACAACCTGAGACACCTCTAGTAAACATGCGGGTCTTCCTGGCACAGACTCACCTCCTTCACCCTAAACTCTAGGGCTGCAGCTCATTTCCTCTGCTGAAGGACCATGAACCTTTCTCTTCAAGCAGAGACTTCTTCCTGCCCACTTAGCAATGGGAAACAGAGTTTGCCTTCCTCCACAGTTAGTCCCCATTTTTAATGTGCAGGAAGGGAGCAGGAAGCTTCACAGGACTTTACTCTGCTCTTAAAGGTTTCCAGGACAGATTAATCAAGTAGGAGGGATTTATCCTGGTGCCATGAAGTTTGTCTTATTCTTCCGTGTATACAAAGACAGGGCCTCTTGGCAGGACCATTTAGCTGGATTTAAAGATACCGTGTGTAGCTTCAGATTTGCCTCTAGTTGAGAAATTTGCCCCTGTTTGCATATGCAAACATTGTGTGCATATGAAGAATGTGTGCATGGTTTTTTTTTGTTCTGTTTTTTTTTTTTTTTTTTTTTTTTTTTTTTTTCAGGAACTGGAGGTGCTGCTGTGGGGACCACTATTCTAATCTGTTTTTAGGAAGCATGTCTTGTCACCAAAGAGAGACCATCCTCTGATAGTAACAGGGATAAAACGAGAAAGGACTGTAAGGACTAGGACCACTTGAGTCTGGCAGGCCTCTGGGTCCTTGTCACAGACAAAAGGAGCCAGACAGCATGAGGCTTCTATACACTGCTTTTAGAATGGTGGGGTTTTAAAATATTCTAAGAATTTCAGACATGAGTGTTTTGTAAAATTTCTGCCTCACTCTCTCCCCACTATCTCCTCTTATGTCCCACCCTCCCTCTCAATTCATTCATGAGCTTCTCTTCCTTAATTATTGTTAGACATACACACACACACAACACACATATACCATACACATCACACACACACACATACACACACACACATATACACACACCCCACATACACATGCACAAATACACAACACACAGAGTGTTTTTTCCCCTTTTCTTTGCTCTTTGGGGATACCAGCTTGTTACATTGCCCTGGATGGCCTCGAGGTCCTGGTCTCCAACAATTCTACTGCCTCAAACCTCCTTGTGTAGCTGGAGCTGTCACTTCCTAATTTCCAGTCTTTCCTAAATCATACTTGAGATTCCTCTATGGTTTAAAATACATTGTAAACAGAGCCCTTCCCTGCTAGGTATGAGATCCACCCTTGATCTGTGTTGTCCTTTAGAGTAGCTGCTGTTACTCTTTATCTGGTTTCTGGTGGGGTTTGTGCTATCTATGCCTGTGTGGGTGGCAAACGGGTTATTGGAGTGATGGACTGCAAACTCGAAGGCTTAGACTTCTGATCATGCTCTTCACTCATCCAAACACAGAACATGTGAATAAGATAGTTTCAGAACTGAGACCCCATGCCAGCTCACACTGTCTTATAGCTGGTTGACTCCATACAGGGCTCTAAGGTGCTAACAACTGTGAACATACGTACACTGTCATGTGATCTTTTAACAGTAGTCTATACTATATTATTTAATATAATGTAAATTTATATACAATAAAGATAAAAGTAATATACAATATAATATTTATGATATGGTGATATATTTACTATATATTAACATAATACTATTAAAATATAATATAAAAAATAAGCTACCTATGCTTATGGTTTTTTTTAACTTGTTCTTAGAATATTCTGTTAAAGACAGTCTTCTTGTGTGGTTTTAGGAATCACAGTGTGTAGCCCTCATTTCTAGTGGCCTGTATGTTGTTTATAGATTGATCATGGTTGTCAAACTGTGGTATAAATAGGTTAGTGGTGCCCCGCGCAGCCTCTGAAGAAAATGAGGCTGCGTTATACCTAGCTTGCCCAGTGCAGAAGCAAGTAGTCGCATGTGGCTAAGGGACACTTGAAATGGGGCTGGTGAGACCGAGAAGCAAGATGACTTTAATAGTGTGGGGTTTAATTTGACTAGAATATAAACAACTACTGTTGGCCACTTGCTACCAGGTCGATCCTGGCGGGGCTATAACTACTCTATTGCATGCTTGTTATCCATCAGACTTAGTACAGTAATGTCCAGGGTATTTTTCTTCATTGACACTATTAATATGTTAGGGGTTCGTAGAGACATAAGATTACAAACTGAAAAGGGGTGAGAGAAACTGAAGCTTTAAGCAAGCCAACTCCGCTGGTAAATGCTCATAATCCCCGCAGCCAGGGCACTGAGGAAGGATGTCCATAAGGCCAGCCAGAGTGACATAGGAGCACTCACCCTCTCGGAAAGATAAAGGTGGCTTATGTTAATCACAAGTGAAACCTGCAATCACATTGCTAATTCATAGAAATGTTAGTGGCTTTTCAGAGTGCAACCCCACCCCACCCCCCAGAAACAGTTTTGGGTTGTGACTTGACGAACCACTTTTGTTTCCATAGGCTCCTTCATGCTGGTGAACACTTCTGGGAAGCCAGAAGGCCAGAGAGCTCACCTGCTCCTGCCTCAGCTTAAGGAAAACGACACCCACTGCATTGACTTTCACTACTTTGTATCCAGCAAGAGTAACACTGCACCTGGGTTGCTCAATGTCTACGTGAAGGTGAATAACGGGCCACTGGGGAATCCCATCTGGAATCTATCTGGAGACCCCACTCGCACTTGGCACAGGGCAGAGCTAGCCATCAGCACGTTCTGGCCCAACTTTTACCAGGTACATGCTTTCTTGACATTTCATGTTTGAAGTCCTCTTCTAATTTCTATAATTGTAAGTTACTTTTATCTTAGTAAGATCAGAGAATGGGTGAGAAAAATTTTAATGCCACAGTAAGTATGATTTTCTGAAGTGTGTCCTACAGTTATGTATGTGAAACAGAAACATAATTCAAATTTGTTTATCGTAGTTTCAATTGTTTTAAGTAAACAGCAGTAGCTTGTGTTGCAGTCTAGAGAGATGGCTCAGCAGTGAAGAGCTGCTCTTGCAGAAGACTCGAACCTGGTGCCAGCACCCATGTGATGTGCACAGCCATCCATCCTTTGCCCATTCCAGAGGGTCTGATGAGCTCCTCTAACCTCCCTGAGTACTGCACACTCTAGTGCTACCCATACATGCAAAGTACTGTACATATAACATATAATAAAGACCAAGTATGTTATAAAACAAACACGTAAAAATATGGCATCTCCCTAGCTAATTTGATAACAAGTTTTTTTTCCTTTCTGAATTATAATATTGTAAATTCTCTCCATTCGCATCTACTGTTATTTTACTTATAAAAAAATAGTTTTTTTTTTCTCAAGAAGGACCACATCTTAACTAATGAATATCTTGTTTTAATATAAATATACTATGGTCCATCAGCAATATAATTTTAAAATGTGGCCTCTGGGGCAAAGTTTTCTTCTCTCTGGAAAAGCAGCAAGCAAAGGCTATCTGGGCATTGAGGGTAGTCAGGGTATTCCCATGTTGGATAGCTAATATTGCTGTGTGTTAAAGTTTGGCTGTGGGACTTCTCAGAGCAGCAAAGCCTTGTCTCGGGCATGCCTCCCTCCTCCATCCTATGGAGCAGACTGTAGGCTCATCCTCAGCTCTGGGTCAGTGCATGCCTGCTCATCTTTTCCTCCTCTCCTTCACTTCTGAGCTCTGCTCCCCTAAACATGAGAGAGAGAGAGAGAGAGAGAGAGAGAGAGAGAGAGAGAGAGAGAGAGAGAGAGAGAGAGAGCTCATAAGCCCTTTCAACATGGTTTGGTATGACATCAACTACAATCAAGACTAGAATTTCTGTTTTGCCTCTTTTTGTACCTTGTTAAAGAGCCACGCATATTCAATGCATGGCTTAATTCATGAGCAATCTTAGGAAGCCAGGCTCATCAAAGGGATTACTCCGCATGGTGTCATAGGTGGTTCAATCAATCAGGCTATTGCCATATTTTTTCTTACTTTTTCTTTTGTGTATTGTTCTCTCATGGATTAGATCCCAACCAGAGTTTCCCCTCTTGCTGCTCCTCCCAGCCCCCATTTCTCTCCCCCAGATCATTCCTCCTCTATTTCCCTTCAGAAAAGAACAGGAGGGGAAATAGAATAGATTTTGTTGGGGAACTGGGGGTGGTGGGGATGAGAATATGAGCTATTGCCATTTTCAAAGCATTTTCTTGAGCAACTAACTACTGGAAAATACTTTTCTTTCCCGATTGTGGACACCATCCAAACTCGAAGCCTCCACCCTCCATCTCTCACTCATGTTATTGCACAGTGCGTGATTTACTGAGATCAGAACCTGATTCTCGTATCTTCGGGGTTTAAGCACGCCATGGCTTTGCTCGCTCTACACAATAGTAACGCAACATTACCATCTGGGTGGCTCAAACACAGACATTGACTTCTCCCATTTTGGAAGTGTGGGAAGTCCAAGGTCAGATGCCTTTCCTCCTAAGGGCGTTAATCCCATCATGGGGGCAGCATCCTTGTGACCTGACCCCTTCCCTTCGAGAGGCTCTACCTTCTGATACTAGCTCTTAGTACTTCACTGGTTCTTGTGTAGTACGGATGTCAGTGATACAGTCAATGCATAACACTGACTCCTTCATTAAGGATCACGACATGCCTTGAGCTGCAAGCTCATAGGAAATTCCTTAATACACTAACATTTACCATCTCAAAAGCAAGCGGGGCTAGCACCCCCTCAGAGTTTTCCCTTCTTCTGCTGAGGGACAGCAAACATCCAAAACTAATGTCCTAATACCAACAGACAATATTTGATAAATAGCACATCCAAGATGATACGGGCGAACTCAGCAGAAATGTAACTAAACATGGAACCATTGGCCTCGAAGCCACCAGAAAGACTTGGATTATCTTGTCTCCTTTCAGGGAAGGAGACAGCTGTATCAACAGAGATGAGATAAAGGGAAACCATCACCCAGCATAAGCTCCTTTCTATCCCCTAATCTAAGGTGTCATCCAAAGCGGGGTGGTCAGATAGAGAAGAGACAGGACAGTGGCCATCTGGAACTGCCCAAGGTGGGGCTTCCATGGGCTACAGACCAGCACGCATAGGAGAGATGGTGGTCGGCTCTTGATGGTTTTACAAATATGAATCAAGATGGAGGGTCATTTTCTTTGGATGAAAAATTCCATATAGTTTTCTCTATAGAGTCCTCTACCAGGCAGATGATATGAACCTGATTTGTACATGATTAATAGTTCTAATTTCAAAATATTGAAGAAGCTGTGGTATTATGCATACATATGATACTTTCAAGGGGACCCAGTGCAAGAGAACCTATATCCAAATGATACGTTCTCAGCACACAAAGCTGTTACTTCCAGGCCTGAAAGCTGAAGACAATAGTATTTAAAGCAGACAATGCTTCTGAGAGCTTCTGTCAAGGAGACAGGCGTCAGCTCTCCCTCAACACAACCTCTGCATGCTAACAGGTCACAGAAAGTGACATAGGCTTATAGATTTGTGGAACAGTATTAAAACATATTCATATGATAGTTTCTTGGATAATTTTGATGCTTGTAAAATGGGGATTGTTGTTATTCTGTGCTTGTTCTGTGGTGCTGTGGAATGTACCCTACCCAGGATCCTGGTACATAGTACCCATGAAGTTTCCCAGTGAGATACATCACAATGGATAAATTAATTGTTAGAAAGGATTTCCCATCGATTTCACAATGGGCAGTGCTAACATCTACTTAATGAACACAAACTTTGGTGAGGCCAATTGGCTGTCAGCATCACGCCTTCTGGCGTGCAAGGCTCAGCGAGTGAATGCAGCCCAAGTGTAATGACGAGCTGTGTGGAGATGAAAGTAAGAGCCACTTGGGCTAGAAGAGCTTCTCAGGCTGTGGTGACAGTTCTGGAGCCGCCATTGATGCTCTTGGGAGACAGTGAGAAGGCAGAATTGGTTACTTCACCTGCTCAGGGGCTCCCCAAGTGTGTTTACTGGAGTTTCAAAGGATGTTATATGAGATGTGGGACCCAGAAACAAATCCTTTCTGAGATATTGAGTGAAACAAACAAACAAAATCAGTGAGTGTGTGTGTATGTGTGTGTGTGTTTGTGTGTATGTGTGTACACATGTGAGTGTGTGTGTGTATACACATGCAAGTGTGTGTGGTTGTGTGTCTGTATAACTATGTATTGTGTATCTATGTATGTATGTTTGTGTGTATATGTCTGTGCATTTGTATGGCGGGGGCAGAGGGAGGGAGGGAGGATGCATGTGTGGAGGTCAGAGGACAGTTTGGGGAGTCAGTTCTCCCATTCCACCATAGAGTCCTAAGGATCAGACTCATGTTTTAGATCTTGGTGACAAACACATTTTTTTCTACTGATCCATCCTCCTGCACCTTTGTTTCTTATCTGAATGTTTCTGGACTAATGTTCTACAGGAGTCCAAGGCTTCATCCTATTGAATTCTACCATATTCAGGGCATTTGACTGTGTTGCTGGACTGTGCCTTAGGACACAGATGGTGATGGTGCCAGGCTCATTAGATTCCTCTTTTCCTTGTAGCTCCAGGGACTCTGTCAAGAGTGCCCATTTCTCATTTGGTATTGGCTGCAAAATACAGAGTTGTCTTTCATGTTGGCCAGGGTCTGGAATGTGCTGTTGTGAGGTGGTGGGAGTTTTGCCTCAGCCTAGACCCATCTGCTGCATGCTCTGGTTAAACCTGATTGGTCCTCTTGGGCATGGTTTATTGTTCGCTGTCCTCCTGCCATGTGGTCCTTGGTGGACAGAGTCGTGAAGCATGTTTTCTCAGAGCAGGGCCTTCCTCTGCAGCAGTCAGTTTGTGTAGCACTTACTATTTGTGGGAAAGCATTCTGCAGGTACAATAGCAACCTGCACAGAATACAGCTAATTGCAGGTTAATTATGGCTCCTTAAAACACAAATTGTCAAGGCTTTGGTGATTAACACATATTTAATTCTGTAATTAATGTTTGGCCTGATTGTTGCTGAACTAATGTTCTACAGGAGCTGCCCTGCTGGGGCTCAGAAGCTGTGGGGGAGCACAGGCTACTCCCTGCCTGGGGGCGCCTGCTGCCCTGGATTTACACATTGACTTCTTCCCGTTTGAAGAATATTCTCCTTCTACATCTGCCTCCTTTGCTTCATTGTCCTGATAAAAAGAAACAGTTCTGGCTTTGATTCTGCTTCCTCTCCTCCCTCGCCTTCCCCCACATTTCAGATGCCCCTGCAGCCAATGAGTGCGGATGGATGGATCGATCTCTCTGAGATCTTTCTAATCACGCTTAGTAAGATCTCAGAGACACAGCCCCTGAGTCTCCAGGATCTGACCTGCTGCTGAAGAGGCTGAGTCTGACTTTAGTCAGAGGCCAGGAAGGCAGGATGTTTCATGTAAGCTTTGTAAAAAAGAGCCAACATAGGAAGCCTGGGAATCCTTTCCCCAGGCTGCTCCATAAAAGGTTGGAGGGAGTGGAGATAGAGCCATCAAACAGAGAAGCTGCTGATTCATGGACACCTTCCTGTGGAATCACATTCCCTAGGTGTGCTGAGGGCCCTGGCAGGAGATTGGGAGTGGATGCATCTGGGCGCTACTTTAAATTTCTCCTGTAGGAAGGACACAGAGGAGTCTGTCAGTGGGGGAGGCTAAACCAAGCTTTACTCTTTGCCAGCTGCCAGCTTTGCTGGTAAATGAGGAATTGAGGGAATAGGCCTGTTTGATCTTACCCACCACTTCACATTTAGTCTCAACTCCTATTCCCCACACAGCTGCCAAGCCTT
The DNA here is from genome assembly GCA_019843815.1 of Montemys delectorum. Lineage (NCBI taxonomy): Eukaryota > Metazoa > Chordata > Mammalia > Rodentia > Muridae > Montemys > Montemys delectorum. The sequence goes on along the minus strand of JADRCD010196283.1, from coordinate 8,784 downwards.
CTACACCGTGCTTGACAGCAATCCATTCCTTTACTCTCAAAAAGCTTGTAAGTCCCCAGCAGCCTGTGTGCCATGGCTACGTAGAAAAGGGCTTTTCAGAATCCTGCTCAGTGAATCCAGCAGCTCCAGGAGGCAGTGGTTGGTCAACGACACTTAGTCAGAGGTGAACTAAGGCTTGTTCTGTAGGCTGTCTTGGGATCCAGATGTGTCTCTGAGTCTCCAGGCGGGGACAGGGCAGGTGTGGACCCAGCTGGAGTCTGGCATTGGCTCTGGTTTTGGCAGAGTACCTCATGAGCCTGTTGCCCCCCGAAGCATGCTTGGGAAATGTGGATTTTGTGTGCACCTGAAAAAATGCCACAACCTCTACTCACTAAATTCCCTGGCTGTGGCCCTTACTCTATGTGCAGGACAGTTAAATCACTTCCTGTCTTTGGGACACCTGCAGAATTGGATACAAAAGTGAGGTATAGCTTTCTCTCCAGCATGAACCTGAGCCCAGGCATCTGCCCTAGACTCTGCATTCTGCTCTTTTACAAGATAAACAGTCTGGTGTAAGAAACCAGTGTGGACCCAGGAGCCTCTCGCCTCATTGTTGACATGGACCAGCATCTGGGAGGTTTTGTAATTTGTATGATGGTCTTTTAATCTTCACACCTTGTCTCTTCATTTTTCAAAACTTGCTACATCTGTAAATCTCATTCTCAACTTGTATTTGATGATCAAAGATAGGCACACCTCTTCTGCGCAGGCGTTCTCACACCTCTGCTGCTGCTGCTGCTGCTGCTTGCTTATCAGAACTGTGGCTTGTAATTTCCTGTTTTCGTTTTGTTCTCTAGTTTAATTTTCTTGTATCCTGCTGTATATAAGAAGGAGATGAGCTATGATCCTATGATAGTTTTCTGAAAGACAGGGTGTGGGTGCTGAAGGGAAAGACCACACACACACACACACACACACACACACACACACACGCACACACACACACACACACACACACACACACACACACACACACACAC
>JADRCD010196282.1:0-16502 GCA_019843815.1 Montemys delectorum | reverse complement strand
ATATATATATATATATATATATATATATATATATGCCAGACATATGAAACTTTTTTATTTTCCAAACTAGAAGCTAAAAAAGATGCAATTACTTCTACAGGCTGGCTTTAGACTTGCAGCATCATTCAAGGTCTTTTATATTTTGCTATTTTACCTCAGTGATTGAGGTAAGATAAGACTATTGGATGATATTCATCCCCTCAAGGCTTCTCTCTTAAGACCTCCTTTGAGAAAATACACAAAACATTTCTTAACTAAAGACCATCTGAATCTGATATTTCCAAATTAATAATAATTAATAATAATAATAATAATAATAATAATAATATAATTGTAATAGTAATAGTAATATAGTGTTTCTAACCCTGAATAGATAATGATGCCATGACTGGGACCTTCGTCTAATTCTCTACAGAAGAATCAAGAGAGATAGTCATTCTTCAAGGAAAATCCAATGATGCTGGGGAAACAAAGGAGGAGATAAACAATGTGTTCTGAGGGTCTCACTGGGGATTCTAAAGGTTCTATTGTTGGGCAGAGTGAGGAGTGTAAAGGAAAAACTGGAATCTGACTTTTGTAGACCAGTAGAAAAAGAACTAGCTCAAAATAAGTAAAAACTGAGTCCTAGGAATCCCCATCTCTGCCTCTCCAGCACTGGACTTGAGTGCAGGCCATCACTCTTCTCTTTTACAAGTGTGTTGGGGATTGAACTCACATTGTTGGGCTTGCAAAACAAGCACTCTCCTATTTGAGCCACCTCCCAAGCCCATAGAGAGAGTTTACTCTACACCAATGAAAGAACGAGCCTTCATCCCAGAAAATGACTGCATTCTAAGTCTTCATATATCATGATCTGTCCACTGCACTCAGTTCTGAACATCCTCCATCCTGCTACTGTCGGTGTAGGGTGCACACGAAGGCAGGGGCCTTAGAACTCACCTCACAGAAAAAGTTGGGAATTGGGGATGTTTAATGTAAAGAGGAAGAAACTACAAGGAGATAGGGCATATTCTCCAGATAGTCTTAATGTCAGTGCTACAAAGGGTGAACAAGAGGAATGAGAAAAAAACAAACCAAAAACCAAAACCCCAAACCAAAAACCAAAAACCAAAAAAACAAAAACAAAAACAAAAACAAAAAACAAAACAAAACTAAAAACAGCTATTAGAGCTATAATGGACCAAGTATAGTTCAACATGGCCAGAATGTTCTCACAATTAATGGAGTGAATTTTAGTTGGGAAAGCCTGCAGAGACAACACAGAAGAGAGTCAGTTGCTTCGAAATCCATTTCAATGAGTTCCTAGCTTTCCCATCCTGGAGAGAAGGATCCAAATCATTTTTTTAAATGATTAAAATATTAATGCATTACAAACCCTCTCTCCCTTCCTCCTTTCTTTCCTCCCTCCTTTCTTCTCTCCCTCTCTCACTTCATTTATGGCCAAAATAGTGGCTGATCATTATGGAAACTGAATTTTAGAAGCAAATCATATACTGATCTAAATTGTGATTAAAAGCTTGTCAAGTTATCGGATGATGTAAAATTAGAAACATTCTTGTCTACAGGAACGTCTACAGACTCACTTCTAACAATGTGAGAAGCCATCGACATCTCTTTTAGAATGAATCTGTTTCAACAATCAGGCAAGCTTTTCATGTGAAGTCTTGGAATTTAAAAAAGAGGATAATATTCCTCCACTGGGAGTTCTGCCTGGCTACAGGAAGTAGCCACTTCAGGATCGATATCCCCCACTGCTAGGAGTCTGAGCTAGAGTTGCCCCCATAGATGTTATGGGGCCTCTCTCCATCCCAGGTCTCTGGCAAATCCTAGAGATTGCCTTCCCACTGCCAATCCCCCTTCTCTCTCTCCTGCTCTCCCTACATATGATTCCCCCTGCCTCACTCCCCTCCCCATCCCTTCTGCCACACAGTTCCCTCCTTCCATAGACCTACCTCTCATATCTATTTTGTTTCCCCTTCTGAGAAAGATTCAAGCATCATCCCTTGTGCCCTCCTGGTTACTTGGGTTCTAAGGGTCTGTTGATTATAGTTGGTTCTCCTGTACTTTATGGCTAATATTCACTTATAAGTGAGTACATGCCATGCATGTCCTTTTGAGTCTGGGTTACCTCATTCAGGATCATATTTTCCAGCTCCATATATTTGCCTGAGAAATTCATGGTGTCTTTGTTTTGAATGACTGAATAGTATTCCATTGTGCAGATATACCACATTTTCTGTATTCATTCTCCAGATGAGAGACATCTACATTGTTTCTGGCTATTACACATAAAGCTGCTATGAACACAGACAGCAACCCACCCACAAAAACCTTTAACCCAAAATGTGTCCTGCCCACAAGATGTGCAGGGACAGAGACAGAGCAGAGATTGAAGGAATGGCCAACCAATGACTTCCCCAAATTGAGACCCATGCCCTGGGTAAGAACAAATCCCTGACACTATTAATGGTATTCAGTTATGCTTGCCGACAGGAATCTAGCATACTGTCCTCTGAGAGGCTCTATCCAGCCAATGGAAAGACAAGCAAAGACTCACACCCAAGCATTAGATGGAGCTCAGGGAGTCTTATGGAAGAGTTGAGAGAAGGATTGAGGGACACGAAGAGAACAGAGACTCTATAGGAAGACCAACAGAGTCAACTAACCTGGATTCTTGGGGGCTTCCGGAGACTGAATCACCAACCAAAGAGCGAGCACACACTTGGAGATGAGCAGCTTGGTTTTTATGCAGGTCCCGAAACAACTGGAGCAGGGGCTGTCCCTGAGTCTGTTGTCTGCTTGCCTGCCTATGGAACCTGTTCCCCTAAATTGTCCACTTTGTCTGGCCTCAGTGGGAGAGGATTCACCTAATCCAGCAGTGACTTGTTGTGCAGGGAGGGGGGAGCAATACCAGAGGGGTAGTTAAAGATCTGGAAAGGGGAATGGATGAGGGGGTACTAGGAGGAGAGGAAGGACTGATACTGGGTTGTAAAGTGAATAAATAAATACATTTTTTAAAAAGAAGATAATAGAGAAGCATAAGCTATAACGATGTAAAAATTAGACTTTGATGACGTAGCCAGAATCAGACAGACTGGGGCTTGAAAACTGGCTTACCCCAACACTAGGCAGGTCGTGCAGTTGACCTGTTTCTTATATTAACTAGAATGTAAAATGGAGCATGTTCACGGCACCTACTTTCATTGGGCTGTTGGGGGGTGTACTGGCTGGTTTTGTGTGTCAAGTTGACACAGGCTGGAGTTATCACAGAGAAAGGAGTTTCAGTTGAGGAAATGCTTCCATGAGATCTAGCTGTAAGACATTTTCTCAATTAGTGATCAAGGGAGGGAGGGCCCATTGTGGGTGGTGCCATCCCTGGGCTGGTAGTCTTGGGTTCTATAAGAAAGCAAGCTAAGCAAGCCAGAGGAAGCAAGCCAGTAAGGAACATTGCTCCATGGCCTCTGCATCAGCTCCTGCTTCCTGACCTGCTTGAGTTCCAGTCCTGGTGATCAACAGCAATGTGGAAATGTAAGCTGAATAAACCCTTTCCTCCCCAATTTGCTTCTTGGTCATGATGTTTGTGCAGGAATAGAAACCCTGACTAAGACAGGGGACTTAAGAGAGACTGTGTACCTACCGTACTAATCAGTTTGTCACTCTCCAGGTACTTGAATGATGAGAATTGGAAGGGACAAGAAAATGGATGGAACGTAGCTCTCCATGACTAGAATAAACCAGACTGCACTTCTCTTCTTCTAAAGCTTTGAAACAGAGGGCTTGTTCCCTGCTGACTATGCCTGGAAGGTATGTGACATCCCACAGAAGAGACCAACAGTCTGCTCAGCACAGAGTAATGTAAATATGGCACAGTCATGATGTGTTCAAGGAGTGTTTCACTTCAGCAAAAGATACTAAAGTAAAACCAATGCAGAAACTTCTGAAACCCTAGTTTCCATGTTTGAGCAAGTAGAAAATGAGGCAAAGATAAAGAAGGATTTTTTTTTTAAAAATCCCTCTAATGCCACCCCAAATGAACTAGTGATATTTGGAATTTATTAAGAAACCAAAAAGAATGACCATCAAGATGACTCAGTGGGTCAAGGCGTTTACTGCTGAGCCTGGTGAACTGAGTTTGAGTCCCAGGACTCATGCAGTAGAACTGACTCTCATGAGTTGTCCTCTGACCTGTGTGTGCATGTGAACACACACACACACACACACACACACACACATACACATAGAGAGAGCAAAAACGATAAAGAGAGAGAGAGAGAGAGAGAGAGAGAGAACAAATAAATGTAATAAGATCTTTTTAAAAAAATCATAAAGCAAGGAATATTTGAGGGCTTACTACATTCCATAGAACACAAGTTGCTGTGTGTAATGAGGGCACCTTGCTAGATCACTAACCCTTGATAAGATAACAGACATGGCTACTTGCTTTTAACTCAGAGAGCATTGACATAAACTACCTACATGCAGAAAAAGCGATCCCTTTGCAATATTTAGAGCTAATTTCCCCAAATGTATCAAACATTCCATAAAATTGTTTTCCAAAGACTGGGAAATGAATACCCTGTAGCTGGTTTGGATTGCTCAGTATTTCAACCTGTAGGAGTTATTTCCTCCCTTCTTCCTATGGGTCCCAGGGATTGATCTGTCAGAATAGTAGCAAATAACTTTATGCTTTGAGCTGTCTTGCTGGCCCTCCTGATGACCCTTTTAAAATCATTTCATTTAACATTGCAAGCATTACATTGAGAACAGGGTATCCTGAAGCAACAACAATAAAAAACCAACTGGTTTGAATAGAAATGGCCTCCATAGACTCATGTGTTTGAATGCCTGGCCTATAGAGAGTGGTATAGTAGGGGGTGTGGCCTTAGTGAAGTAGGTTGGAGGAAGTGTGTCACTGTGGGGGTAGGCTTTGAGGTCTTCGACACTCAAGCTATGCCCAGTGTGGCCCGCTGTCTCCTTCTGTTGCCTGTGATAGAACTCTCAGCTCCTTCTCCAGCACCACATCAACCTGCACACCACCTTGTTTCCCACCATGATCATAATGAACAAAACCCCTGAAACTGTAAGGCAGGCCTAGTTTGAATGTTTTCCTTTATAAGAATTGCTGTGGTCATGGTGTCTCTTCACAGCAATGAAACCTTAGCTAAGACCCGAAAAACTAATCCTTGTTCCATTCCACACTCAGAGGAGAGTATTATATATTGCAGATAAGTTGGGAGAAAGGATTTTGAGTCTTTTTACCTCAAAGAAATGATAAATTGGAACATATGAGACAGGCTGATCTGAAGTTGAACACTCTGAAGGATATTAAAACATGCTACAATACTCCTCAAATATGTCCAATTTTATGTGTCAAGTTTTAAAAAAGGAATCTCAAGTTCTAGATTGCACTCCACACCAAATACACCAGAATGGATATGTGGGAGATCCAGGCAGACACACTTTAAGTTTTCCAGTTGATGTCAATGTGCAGAATGAATCAAGAATCACTCTGAGCCAGTGCACGGTGACACACATCTACAATCTCAGAATTCCAGAATCAAAGCCAAAATGTTTGAGACCAGCCTGAGCTACTTAATAAGACCATATCCAAACACAGCCAGCATTTAGGATGTGGCTCAGATGTGGAACGCTTGTCTGGCATTGAATTGGCAGTGAACTTGCTCCCCATCACCACCAAAATCCCAAGTGTATCTGAGCACCTTTAAAAAAGGATAGGAAAGTTCTGGTTCTTCAGATAATGACAGTGGCACAGACTGATCTTGAAGGTTTCTTAAAGGGCACAAAGGTGGGTGGGTAAAGAAAGGAGCTTGGTATGGAAGAGTTGAGTAGGGCGGTGAAGAAGATCAAATTATGTTGTATAAAACTCTCAAAGAACTACTAATAAATGAGTACAATCCAAAATGAGATTCCTATGACATATTGAGACACACTAGAAACACTAGAAAATGGGATTCCAATAACATACTAAGAACTTCCTCTCTGTTACTAGTAGAATGATCAATTTTAGAGTTAAAACAAAATATTTAGAAAAGTGGGAATATAGGTGATTTATTGTCCTTTTCATTTCCCCCTTTGGCCAAATAACAAGAGGTTCTATAATTAATATAGAATTTGTGTATAATAACTCAAGGATTAAAAGAAGACAAAGGAAAAAAAGAAAAAAAACCCAGTACACCTATTTTCCAAAAAGAAAGACTTGTCACAAATAAAGATCACAAATCACCTTAATGGAGGAAAAATATTATTTGTTTCCATCTAAAAATAATTACATAATACAAAATTGTGACTGCAAAATCAGAAGGTTACGTTTAAACTTGGCTGATTTTGCAAACATATGAAGTGTAAAACAGACCAGCCATCTTGAGGTGGAAGATAGTATTTGTTCCACTCACTAAGTGTTACACACATTTTCTATGTTCTACTTAGAAGCTAGAGGCTAAGGGAGTGGATGAACTCTGACACGTGTGCCTGGGTGCTAATGAGGCTCGCCCGGTACATGGTGCTCTGGATTTAGGGAATGATAGTGTAAATATACATGCACGAATCCACTTACAGACACAGATTTCAGAGGCACAAACAAAATTACTTACTTGTTATGTTTTCTTTTTTATAATCTGAAGGGGAAAGGATAAAAATTGGTTTTAAGTAAGCGTTAAGATACCTCCTAGACCCTGTGAGCTACAGCTAAGAAACGCTTTCCCTCTCAGCATTTAAATGAATGACAGAAAAGCATTCAAATGTGAAGAGTGTGTCTTTGAAATTAAACCAGTCGTCATGCAGTGGCTCGGTTGTGTTTTGTGAGGTCAGCGGTTTCAAACATGTGGCTTATTTCTGCATGCTTAAAAAATCTGTATCATTGGCTAAGGAAGAGAATGATTTATTCCATTACGCCATTCCTCTGACAAACTATGTTTCTTAGCCATTTTCACATACATTCCAGAAAAATGTTACACTTGTAAGATCCTCTATGAAATAAAGCAAGATCCAAGCAGCAGTTAAAAGTGCCCTTTGACTTATTTGAAAACAAATGAAATGAGTCTTTATGATAACCTATGCAATTAGGAGAGCATTAGGATTCTGCTATTATGTGTGTAGAAATGGCAAAGCGAAAAACATTATTAGAATAGCCTAGACAGCCTAAAAATATTAGGAGCTTTAAGTACACAGCCTACTTGACTGAAAACAGTAAAATTTCCTTAACTTCCAAAGTCTGGAGGAAATTCTTTGTTACCTAAATATGGCAGTCTTGTGCAGGTTGTGGGGTCCCGGTGCATGCTGGGAAGCTTGGTGCACTCTGGTACCGGAAGGAGATGCATCCCAGATCGGTAGAGTCCCCGATGGGTCTTTCCTTCCATTGCCTGCCATTCCTTTGCACAGAAGAGCTCCTTCACTGCCAAGCAGTACTCTCTGAAATGGAGTAAGGCAAGCAAGGCTTCGTGAATCATGATGTGTTGAAGACAAACTTGCAGTGGGGCTTAAATTTTGTATTTTTGAAACATCATCACATCACAGTGTTTTTCCTTATAAAAGCAGTTTTGAATGAATATACCTTAAATAATGCAAGACATTAAAGATACGGTGTTCTATGTTGTGAAATGAAAATACTGTCTTGTTTAGTTTTTTTTTTCTCCAAATTTAGAATGAATTAGATGAGAGTCCTAGTATATCCTTTCTCAAAGTTCATATTAAAAAACAAAGGTATAGGGACAGGGGAGATGGCGCAGAGGTTAAGAGTACTTGTTTGTTACTCTTGTAGAAGACCAGGTTCAATTCCCAGCACCCATATGGTGGCTCACAACCACCTGTACCTGTAGCTATAGGGAATCAAAAAGCACTTATATTGTGCACAGACATACATGCAGGAAAATATTAATACACATAAAATAAAATAATTAAACCTTAAAAAAATAAAGATACAGAAACCAGACCGACAATTTAAAGAACATACGAACTAAGGAATAGGCGCCATCACCTGGGGCTGATGGGCAGAGCTCAAGAAAGGAACACACTACATTTCAATGTTCTGTTTGCTTTGCTCCCTGGAATACAGCAGCAGCTCCTGGAACAGCATACAGGAGTGCTTTGGGTTCCTTAGCCAGCCTTTCCCTGAAAAAGCAGAGTCCCGCCCTGAGGGGGTAGCCTTTAGGTCTGGACATGTGTAATAAGTGGAGGAGCCTAAGAAAGACTGAATGGGCTAACTAGAATCTGGACATTAATGTCTGTTTGAGTTTACTAGGACGAACTGCATCAAGAGAAACCTGGGTAATTGCAAATTAAGATTGATAGGACTAATAATAAGAGGACAACAATTTAAAAGGGAAAATTAAAGTACCTAAGGGCTTGGGTTTAGCCCAGTCATGCACACATATGCGTTTGAGTGTATACACACACACACACATGCATGCTGCATGTATGCACACATGTACACATAACCATGTATTCACTCACATATACACACTAAAATACACACACATGTATATGCATGTACATACATTCATACATACATACATACATACATACATACACAGAGAGAGAGAGAGAAAGAGAGAGGGAGGGAGAATATAACAGGTGTTCTATATCCTTATCAAGGAGGGAATTTTATTTGTGTGTATGAGCATATGCACACAATATCACAGAGCTCATTTTATGGTGTACAAGACAACTTTCTGACTGAGCCCGACTCTAATATTTTTCTGTAAGTTCAAAGTATTTACTTCATAGGTTGCCATCCATGCTTGTAACAGGAGGAATTTTGTCCTTTTAATTATTCTTCTTGGGTAAATGACAAGATTTGTCTGACCTACTGCTCGTGACAATTCCTTCTTTGGCAAACTGTTGGTTTACAGGGGGAAAAACGGAATTTCTTGCTCACTCATTTTCAAAGTTTTACCTGCAAACGGGCATGGGAGTAGGTACCACTCCAGGGCTGCACTCTTGGAAGAGATGGTTACACAGCAGAGCCTCGGCAGCTGGCCGGCAGAGTGGGCTCACAGCCTTCAGCTCACTCCATGCAGTGTGGATCACCAGTTCTTGGGCCTCCTCAGGGTCCAGGTAGGAGGTGTTGAAGAAGACAAGAGCATCTTTCGCCAGGACTGCATCACACACCTCCCCTCGGTACTGGGCACAGTAGCCTTTGCTCTCTTTCTGTGACTTACTGAAAGAAGTGATGGACAGCAAAGCCAATCATATGCAATTTCTTGGCATCCACTCTCCCCTGCACATGCGTGCGCTCGCGTACACACACACACACATCACATCTGCATCAATGAGAGACTGTCCTGGCAAATGTATTGAAATGTTTCTTATGATACCTCAAGGCTATGACAAAGGCTGTGGAAAACTTTGGAGATGGTCAAGAGCTCAGTGAGTTTGGGCATTTTTGTTGTTTATGTTATACATAGATATGATTGTTCTTACTCCAGTCAGCTCACATATCTCTTGCACATAAGCTGGGATAATCCAAGAAAAGCATTCATCGAGATGGATCACAGACGAGAGAACACAACAATTGCTCCCAGGGAAAAAGCTTGCAGCTTTAAGGACAATCTATTTGTTACTGCTTAGTACATTCCCATCTTTTGGCTACAACACTTCTTTATTGGGACCATGGTAACTCAGAGACTCAATGACAGTACTTATTGAATATTTACATGTGTTGGCAACATCATGGTCTACTGTATTCCTATGGTTTACATCAGACCTCTATCATTAACTGCATGGAAAATTTGGATCATTTTTCTTATTTAAATATATACTATTAATTTTAGATATTTACTATTAAGATTTAACTTTGTGCTACCATTTCATAAAAAAAATTAAAATAAAAAAATCCAATCCACTGAAATTTGTAATCTTTTAAATGGTTAAGGAACACCATTTGAATTTGAAAAATTGATACTCCATAAATCAACACTGGTCTTTGAAATAAACCCATTCGAGTAAGACACGAAACATTTAAATACAAGAGTTTCAATTTGGGTTGGTCATTTTCTAATTTGCCATCAGGATCATTAATGTACCATTTAATTCATAGTGGATATTTAAAATAAAAAAGCCTTGAATAAGAAAATAATGCAGGGTTGGGGATTTAGCTCAGTGGTAGAGTGCTTGCCTAGCAAGTGCAAAGCCCCGGGTTTGGTCCTCAGCTCTGAAAAAAAGAAAGAAAAAAGAAAGAAAGAAAGAAAGAAAGAAAGAAAGAAAGAAAAGAAAAGAAAAGAAAAAAGAGAAAATAACGCACTTAGTAAACTCAATCTGTGCTGGCACTAAGAAAAACATTTAGAGTCGTGTTTGGTGAAGTTAAAAAAAAATCATAATAATAACAGATAAAGAATAGCTCAGCATGGTTTGCAAAGGGCCTGGCATGTTGTTGCATCTTGGGAAAATGAGAGATGAATAAAAGCAGGGAAAAAATCTTGTTCCATATAAAAGTTAGATAATTCTCCCCATGTCTCTGACCTCAGAGTTACTCATCCACACTCTAACATCAAGTGGTAACTACTGACAGAAGCTAATTTTTGGTTTTGGTTTTTTCCCCATGAACATAAATTGGCGTTTTTCCTGTAATTGCATAAGCAAAACACATTTTCCTTTTGAAAATAAAAGACACTATAGAAAACTGATTTTTAAAATGACCTCAGAAATAAGGGAACAGTAGCCAGCTCCTCTCTGAATCCCCGCGGCTTCCTTACTGAAACCTTGGCAGATCTTCGCGACAATGTTAGTGTGTCTTAAAGAAATGAATCCTTACTTATTTTTTAAATATTAGCCAAATAACCCCAAAGAAAGAATTAAAGAACAAAAGAGGGGAATCAAATATGTTTTGAATAAAAACTTTAGATAGCATACATGCTTTGATGAGTTCCATAGCCCAAGCATACAAATATGGTGTGTGTGTGTGTGTGTGTGTGTGTGTGTGTGTATTATTAGTATATATAGAGATATATCATATATATTTAGAAACCACTGTTTTATCTACCTACCTGTGAATTGCCTAGTCACAGTTTTGACATTTTAACTTTTTTCTTTTTTTTTCTTTGAAATATTTATAAAATTCAAGTTTTCCACCGCTATCAAAATTTAGATACCAGACATGGAAGCAAATTGAATCATTTTAGTCCACAGACTTCCTAAATCTATCAGTAATAATAATAAAACAATAAAATAGTAACAAAAAGAAGAAGAAGAGCCTGACTGTTGCTCCCATGAAGAACTGGTGTTTGAGGTAAACAGAAAGCCTCCAAAGCCCCCATCCCCAGTTTTCTGCGGGCTTTTGCACTGCCCACCTGAGCCTGTGAATCTCTTTAGCTCCTGGACTGCTGACAGGGCCCTCTCACAGGCAGCTGGCTCTGTTGCTCTTTGAACACTGGGGCAGAGGTCACAGAGGTCCCTTTACAGAATGCTGATTATTCTGGTATGTTCTGGTAGACCGTCTCTTAAAAATAAGAGTTAATGTTGCGCACGGCACCTGTTGCTGTATTACCTCCTGGCCAACCTCCTTCAGTAATGGAAAGAAGGAGTATTTGATCCCGGGTACCTCTCTCACCCTTCTTTTGTGAAGAACAGCTCTGCAGTCAATGGAACATTCACGTGACTCTTCCCCTTCTCTCTTCACTAACACGTCTGAATCATATTTTCAAATATTTCCTTCCGGTTTCTGTGAAGGAGGCACCATCTATTCCCTTTGAACTTTGTCCAGAGGCATGTCCAGTGAACCAGCTATGTCCTGTTGGTTTATGACACCCTCTGCTGTAGTGGAGGTACACTTGATAGCTCTCTGTCTCCTCGGATCTTCCCTTACATGGCCCACTGTTGCATTTCCCCCTGCAAAGGTGACGGCCGAGGTTCCCAGCCGTTCCTTCCTCCGCTTCAATGCAGCTGGCAGGGTTTTCACTCTTCCCCGTTGTCTGTATGCGGTTCATTTGCTAAGGCAGAGGCGAGCAAATACAACGCAGGACTTTTTTTTTTTTTTTTTTTTTCGAGACAGGGTTTCTCTGTATAGCCCTGGCTGTCCTGGAATTCACTCTGGAGACCAGGCTAGCCTCGAACTCAGAAATCCGCCTGCCTCTGCCTCCCAGGTGCTGGGATTAAAGGCGCGCGCGCCACCACCGCCCGGCAACGCAAGCTCAGTTCTTAAAGAAATACGTAGGCTCAAAAAAGGACGTAATGATTTTTGATAATATTTTAAAACCCTGGAGTGTGGTCAATAACGGCTACTCACAATCACATGTACTTAAATCTAAGTTAAATGTTCACATATGTCTACCATGACGGGAACTCTTTTTTCAAAGAAACATATATGTGACATTTCTTCAGTCTTTAAGCAAAAATTTTGTCTTTTAAAATAACATTTAATTGGTAGAAGCTTTGTATATCATGTATGACGTGATACTTTGAATTGAACCAATTAACATATGTATTATTTCATATGTATGTTACAATTTGTGGTGAAAACAATTAAGATCCATTTAGTCATTTTTTTAAATGAATTCTCTACATAATGTTAACACCAGTCACCTTATCCTATGATAGTTCTCTTCAACCTGTTCCTATGTCTGACTGAAAATTCATATTCTTTATATTTTAAAGTTTATAGTTTTTATAGATTCTTCTTTTTTCTTGGGAGCTAAAAATAATACCTACATTTTAAGTGGTTGTAGAATCTTAAAAGGAGACTATCTAATGACATGTGAAAACCACATGAGACTCAACTGTATCTCCACAAATGAAGTTGTATTTAAAAGCAAGCAATTGTGCCTGTTTATACACCTTTTGTGGCTAGGTTTCTGCTAAACTAGCAGGCTGAGAAGTTTTTATAAGGTCTGTGTGCTCCCTGAGGGAATATATTAATATCTGACCCTTTATAGAAAATGCGTGCCAACCTCCGCTGTTGCGCACCGATCAAATGTCGCTTTGCTGCACTGCCAAGCACGATGTCCTCAGCGAGGAGAACATGACCTTCCTGAGAAACCTCCTGAGCTTCCTGCGAGTGGAAGTTAAGAGCCGCTCACTAGACAAGATGCGCTATACGATACGGAAGTAATCTTTTTTTAAAAAAAATTAAAAACTAAAAACCAGGAAAAATTGATTTTATCTCTCCCAGAAGCTAAGAGAAAGACTATAAGGTTGGGTAGGTGGGAGGAGGGTGAGCTAAGAGGAGCTGGCAGACAGGGTGAGAATATGATAATAATGTACTATATGAAATTCTCAAAGAACAAATAAAATAAAATAAATATATTTCTAAACTAAAAAATTATGTGTCTCTTAGACAGATGCTTTATATATTACATATTTGTGTATAGTAAATTATATTGTTCATACACAGAAATATTGTAATTGAACTGTAAACACATTTTTGTATCCTGCATTTTTGCCTCATAGCTATTGTAAACATTTGCCTGTGCCTTTAAAAAACAAAGCTGCTACTCAATTTCCTTCATCAGTAGATAGGTCTGTTGTTTACACTCTATATCCATGAGTGTAAGCAGTTGTGAATAGTATTCATAATTAATTTCCTTTGAATAGGTTTCTAAATGTGGATGTTTTTTGTCTATAGATAGAACCATTATAAGACTAACAATAAAAATTTCTAAGTTGGAAATTATAAAACAGCCATTTTCCTTACTATTAGTAGAGTTTGAGAGTGTTTACACTGTCACAAGAGGAAAGTGGCTGGGGCGGCTCTTTTTTTATTTCTTGAGACATGGTCTCACTGTTGCCCATGCTGGCCTGAAAACTTCCTGACATTCTGCCCCAGCCTGCCAAGTGCTGCGGTGACCTGCCCGGTCCACAACCGGTTAGAAACTGTTCTTTGACTGGCATTTATTTAGCTTCCAGCGTGTTTAAACTACTTCCTTTGACTTTACTTCCAAGCAGATGACCTATGTCTACGCTTTTAGTCCTGGATTTTACTTTATTTTATTTTATTTTATTTATGATTCCAGTGTTACAGTATCTTACAATTAATCTTTATGCGCAAAATAAAATAAAGCCTCCAGGGACTTGGTGGTATACACATTGGTTTTATGTCTCCATTTCTAATATGTTCTACAGTAATAGAGTACTTGATTTTTTAAAAAGCTGGGAGGACTGTTGTGTTAGCCAGCTGTGGGTGTGCCTTCTTGGTCAAGTGGCCTGACTCTTACTTGCTTGCACCATATGGCCCATCACTGGGCTTCACTGTAAAGTTCTTGAGAGTGAGTGCACTGCCGCTGAGAGCTGAGGAGCCCCTTAAAAGCTAACAACTGATCTCCAAAGAGAACATCACAGCTATATCCAGAGATGACATTCAGAAGGAACCACATTTTATTGTGAATTGAGTTATTTTCTCCATGGAATTGGAATCAGAGCCTGGAGTTTTATGTTCTCAGTTTCTGTGCAGTGTTATGAATCTAAATCCTGGAGCCTTTATGTCCAAACTTTGAAGGAGGCCTAGTACTCTGTGACCTGTATGGTCTGGTGCAACTCTTGCTGCACCTGGATCCTTGTACAAAGAAGTATGAAGTATAATACTTCTCTCTAAAGTCCCTGTGTTGTCAAAATGAGAACAGGAATCATGAGACTCACTGCCATGATCATTACTGTTATTATGGATTAATCATCTGTACTTGGGACACTACATGGGATTTTTGAAGCTTTTTTTGTTTTGTTTATTCACCTGTTTGTTTTGTTTTGTTTCATTCGGGTTTTTTTGTGGTTGTTGTTGGTTTTCTGAGATAGAGTTTCACTTATCCAAGGCTGGTTTTAATCTCCTGATCTTCTTCTTTGGCCTTCTATGTCTCATAGCTAAACACTACCAAACATAACTAATTGTTCCATTGTTATTTCTTTCATTCATTTGTTTTGAGACAAGATGTTGGTCTTAAATTCACTATGTAGCCTAGGCTATCCTCAAACATACTATGTAGCCCACTCTGGTCTTAAATTTCTGATCCTCTTCAGATGGGATTAGAGGTATGAACTGTGTCAGATTACCATATAGAGTTTTTATGAAAGTCAATTTTAGAAATTCTGTATCTAAAAAAACCCTACTGTAAATACAACTTTTTATAAGTTGATTTCTTTTAACCTTTTGGAAAAACATATATAAAGGAGTTTTGGAGTCAGTGTTGAGTTGTATTTCGAGATGTCTCATTTCTAGATGAGTCCCCAGGGCGGTTTCTCAGTTCCTCTCCTGAAAATGAGGAAAGCCATAGTCCCTATTTGACAGGGATCTCCTGAACAGCATCCAACACATGGGAAATATTCAGTTAACATTAGTTACCTTTATATTAATTTTTATCATCTTATAAAAATACTAAATGACTTTGGACATTAGAAATGCTTAAAAAATTATAATGCTTAGCAGGCAAATCATTGATATGTTGAATTAAAACCATGAATGACATAAAACATTGGAATAATAATGGATGCTTACCTCCATTCTGATAATAGGAAAGAAGTGTCCATAGGAAACCACAGGGGAGGGGGGGAGGAAGAAAGAAAGAGAGAAAGTCAGCACACGCTCATCTTAACAACCATAAGATTCTATGAGGTTCTCTGCTTTTATGAGGAGGCTGGAAACTACATTAACAGATAGAGTTGGGGGAGAGCAAGCCAGTACTGTCCCAGGGAGCTGTAATCTTTTCAGACAGTGGCAGCTAGGAGCACCACTGGCCACACATGAAAGAAAATATCCATTTCACCAAATTTTGTAATTAATAGATAAGGTAGACCAATAGGAAAATAGAAGAGCAAAATGATAGATAGATAGATAGATAGATAGATAGATAGATAGATAGTAGATAGATAGATAGTAGATAGATAGATAATAGAGATAGATGTAGATACATATGTGAATGGATATATGCTAGATATTAATATATATTACTGGCACTGGAAATATGGTTTCTAGTTGCTATCTGTATTACTATTAGTCAGAGAAACTGTAACAGAGAGAGGGCTGAATGTCTATTCAGGAAATCCATTGCTCTTTTTCCTATAAATCTTCTTTTCCTTTGATATAAAGGGCGAGAGCAGAGGGAGCCAGCTATACAGCAGCAGCAGGCCATATTCATCTGTTCTCTCAGGTTCCTGAAGGAACGGCTGCCTATCAGTGGACAGAAGGAAGCAGAGGAATTTATAAGGGGATAATAAGACTGGAGGTTTAAACTAGATTAGATTGCTGTAATTAATCCTTAAACATCGCTCAAGACTCGTGGAATATGCTTAAAAGCTGTAACACATTTGATTCCCTAAGGGAAAAGAAGATTCTAAAATGCATAAATTCTCAGCACCCAGTGATTGGAGAAGAGTAACAGTTTTCTCTGTGTCTAGATTCTCAAGTCTAGATTTCAATACACTGGTTGCACATGTCATCTTGAAACTTGTCACCTCTCTGTTTTTTATTGAATTTATAGGCCTTTTGATGTTGCTTTGAAATTTACTATATATATATGTATATATATGTGCATACACACATACACACACACACACACACACACACA
>JADRCD010196280.1:13149-48840 GCA_019843815.1 Montemys delectorum | reverse complement strand
GTGCCTACTACTACTAGGAAAGCCTAGAATGAACTCACTAAATAATATATGTATGTATTCATGGTAAACATGTGGTGAAGAAAAAAATTCCAGGATGTTTTGCATAGGTTACCATTCAAGACAACAAGGGACCTTGTATTTTTCCATAGAGCTTAATGTATTTTCTGAAATCTTCATGTTGCTTCATACTTAGTCTGATTTGTTGATATCTAAAGTTAGACTCAGGAAAGTATCTTGAAACACAGTTGTAGATTGCAGAGGGGAAGAAAAAAACCCATCTTTGCCTAAAGAGGAAACAGTTCACTTTAGAGCACTTTCAGTGAGATTCTTAGGTCAGAACAGAATACATATTCATCTCAAAAGCAACCAGATTAAATTCTGGCCTGTGTGGATGATGCACCACTTCCAAAGCCATTTCAGGTAGTTCTCATAGCCCAATTAACCCCTTCAGTGAACTGCACAAGAATGTTCTTCCTATCACTGGGGAGGGGAATATATCATGGAAAATTGTAAGCTACAACTATTTGATTCTTATGTTGATGCTTTCCATCAATATTTTTTAAAGTGGCTTATAGATAAAGAGTTCATGGGCCTGTACTAATATCAATGATAATTTATTACAACTTATTTTTCAGGTGCCGTTTGTAAGTGATAATTTTTATAGAGAGATATGCTAATGATCCAGGAAGACACAGCCCTGTCATGACCTGTTTTAGAGGCCCATTGGGTAACTTGAAGGGATCTGAAAAGGGTCATCTTGTCTATTAAGTGATAATTTGAGAAGAAAAAGCATGCACCTTGAAGTGCAGAGAGGTAGTTCCTTCTTGGCCCCTTAGAGACTTGTACTGGGTCACCATTAAGTGACAGACAAAGGAAAGATCAGATACACCCCAGAATGAGAAATCATTATGCCAAAGTCAGCTCTTCACAAGTTGGCTACTCTTTGATCTTGGCCAGAATTTCCCAAGTGGGAAAAGCCTAGGGAAGAGGGCAGGGAACTAAAGAAATGGCTTCAGTTACCAGGTCTGAGAAAGCAGTGAACAGCAGATCCATGTAATATTTAACAGGGTTTCTCTTCCTAGGAGCTGGAGTTGCATCATTAGAGTGCACATAAGCAGCTGAGTTACAGGTTCCAAAATAAACAAGAAGGGATGCAAGACAGGAGTTGACTTCCTGAAAGGTTTATAAACACTCACACCAACCCAAGTTGCAACAAGAACTCATATAGTTTCCCAGGGACTTTTTAGTAGAATTGTTTTCTCTGGTGGATGTGGTAAAGTACATCCCAGTTACTCACTGACAACTGAAGCACTCTTGGCTCAGCTACTGTGGTTCAGTGTGGAGGCTGCAGATGGCTCACAGCTGAGTTTTGTTGCAAGAATTAACCTCAATTATTCCCAAGTATGTACAACATATCTGATGTAAAATATCATCCAGATATTAGTCTATATAAAAGTAGGCATACTTATTTATTATCCATTAGTGTGAACAAATTATTAATGCCCAAACTACTTAAAGACCCCCTTTGACCTAGCTGTGCAAAAAAATTTTATTTTTTAAGTGTTTATTTTTACTTTCTCATTCTACATCCTGCTCCCTGCTCCCATCCAGGACACTGGTCAGGTCACCTCCTCCACAACCCTTCCCCCCACACCCCAGCCATTCTCTGAGCTGCTGCCTCCACCCAGTTTTGCACTTCAATTTTCTGCAAGACTAGGTGCTTCCTCTCCTACTGAGGTCAGACTAGGAAGACCAGCTAGAAGAACATATCCAACATACAGGCAACAGCTTTTGGGATAGCACCCTTTCTAGTTGCTTGGGACCCAAATGAAGAGGAAGCTGCACATCTGCCACATATCAGTGGGGAGGCCTAGGTCTAGCTTGTTTATGTTCTTTGCTTGGTTGTTCAGATTCTGAGAGCCCCAAGGGTCCAGGTTAGTAGATGCTGTTGGTATTTCCATGGACTTCCTATCCTCTTTGACTGACACATTGCTCACTTTCTCCTAGAGTAATTCTGTTCTTTCCATTGATGTTTCTCCAAACATCTCATTAAAACTAATGCAGGTAAATATGCTTTTTAGAGACCCTGTTCTTTTTTAAAAAAAATGACTTAAGAACCTGAATTTTTAGAATGCTCAATCATTTGGCCAGGATTAGATTGAGGATTTTCATGGATACTGGGACTTTCAACACTTAATGACTTAGTGTGTTAGAGTATTTGAATATATCTTTTATATGCATGTTTGTATGTGTATGTGTGTGTGCCTGTGAGTGCCTGTGTGCCTGTTCCTGTATGCCTGTTTATGTGAGTACTTGTGTGTGTGTGTGTGTGTGTGTGTGTTTATGTGTGTCTGTGTGTGCCTGTGTGTATGTGTGTGCATGTATGTGTGTGCTCTATGGGATGATCTCCATGGAAGTCATTTTATCACTATGAAAACTGATGATTTTTGTGCATCTATAGTAACCACCCTCTGCCTGTGGTGACATCTTATATTTCATCAAATATACACAAGTATGCATGTCGTGTGGAATCTGAATTTTGCTTACAGTTTTCTTTCAGTCTTGTTTATGTATCTATGAGTCACAAGATTTGAAGAACCCCCCCCATCCCCAAGTAAATAATTTCTGAAGAGAAGAGATTCTTTCTAGTGAAATTATTTGTCTAGTGTGAGAGCAAAGAAAAAAGCACTCACAAGTTGTCACCAAGGTTGTAATGAGTTTTGAAGCAGGTACCTTGAATCATGCATGATTCTCTAAGAAACCCAAGTAAACTCAATGGTCTATCAATCTGTATTTGGGTGGAATCATATCTTTCATCTGCCATCAGAGCCTGCCCCTGCCTCAGTGCAAATAAAACAAATGTCTTGCAATTGCTCTAGGTGACAACAGCACTGATTTCCATCAAAGACTTGTACTCCTGCTCCTTAACAGTCATTGTGGCTTAAATTCAGTGAGCAGAAGTTCTTAAGTATTCACCACTATGTGAAAAGAAGTGAAAAAGGAATGGAAATGGGACAGAGGGAGGGAGGAAGATAGAGAGATAAAGAGATAGTGAGACAGACAAATAGTGACAGAGTCAGAGAGACAGAGATACAAAGAGGCACAGAGGCAGAAACAGAGATTGATTTTCTGTGCCTGTGTGTTTGCTGTGGTTTTTCCTTTTTAGAAAGCCACCAGGATTCAATCATGGGAGCTCCACCTTAATGACTTTATCTAATGTTAATTACCTCCCAAAGGCCCCATGTCTAAACACTATAATCAGATTAAGTTTCTATCCTCTTAATTCCTTACAACTGGGACTAAATTTCAGCACAGGGAGCTTATGAGAAGACAAACTACATATAACCCATAGCCAAGGCCAATATGACCTTCCTCTCCTGTACTTTCTAACCCCTCTGCAATGAATCTAATTGAGGTGACAAATTCTAAATAACAAAAGGAGTATAATTATTTGGATCACGTTTGGAAAGAGTTTCCAATTAATCTTTGTACAAGTCTTCACTCCCTTACCCCATGAAGTGGCTCCTATGAAGGGACTAGTTTCACAGATGGTACAACTATAACATGGCAGAACATTTGACAAGCCTAGGTCCCCAGGTAACATTTTCAACAGAGCCACATGATGTCATGCATGCAACATTTAGAAGTAGAGAGGAATACATTCTATTGCTGTATGCAAATGAGGTTTAGAAGTTGTTAATAACTCAGTCTAGCCTCTCTAGTTAATTAATGACAGGGGTTGTTATGAAATGGATAGAAATTATCATGGACAAAGAGTACCATGCTGTGCAGAACAAACTCAAAATTTAGTGTTGTGGTAAGACATGGTGAGCTTGGAATAGTCTTTCTGAAACTTAGAGGATAAGATACATTTGAGGAAAAAAGAAAGAAAGAAGAATATGAAGTCATATAACATAGGAATATATATACAGAACAGTCGTTGTATATATAATTACTATATCATGTAAAATATTGACCAAATCCTGCTCTGTGATTTATTGATTCCATTGTCTAGTTCCACTCATTTCTACACAGAAGTACTGCTTATATTTGCACCTGGCCTTAATTCCTGGTTATTTCACATGGCTATCAAATTCTTCCAGCCTGCTTCTTAAAGAGGTTTTGATATGCTCTTACAAAATGTCATGGTGACAGAGGTCCAAATCCACCCTCCCAAATGCAGAGCAAGTGGTGATTGTCATGGCTTAAAGAAAATCACATTATGTAAAACACTATACAGCTATTCCTGAATGAGTCGCACAGTTCCAAAACAAGGGAATATATGGAGAGATCTTACTCGTGAGTAAAAATTTGAAGAATGCCATAAGGATTCCTCAATGCAGACACCATTATTGATGATACAGAATTAAAGTTGTCAAGCTGGAGTCACCAGCAGCAGTATGATTTTTCAAGGACTTTAAAAATCCTTTTAACTCCTGTCATGGTTCAAATCATTGGCAGGGTCAGAATTTGACTTTGAGCTTCAGATTTGGAAAATCAAGGAATTCAAAGAGAATGTCTGCCAACATCCCCCAGCCTCCTGTGACTTTCCCTGAAGACTATAAATGGATCCTGCTTTTGAAAGCAAGCCCAGATTTCCTTAAAACATGTTCCAGGCTCTTGAAATTCACCAAGGGTATATTTCAAATGAAGGCTGCGCTTTTCTCTGCACTCTCTCCTTGGAGCATCCTCTGTGTAAGCCTTCCAATTCCCTTGTACAGGTTAGAGCCACTCTGGCTGGGATCATGTCATGTCCATCATTACACATTTCAACCAGGCTCCCCAGATGAATTACAGTTTGACATTCCATTGGCCATATGTCAAACTCAAGCTTTTCAGGGTCAACCTCCTTAAAGAGATCTGCCAACTGGTCTACTGGCCTCCTTAACACAAGTGGTATTACAGGAATCTAAATAGGAGAAGGAGGTCAATGTCCTGGCTGCCAAACCTCTAGGGCACTCTTTTCCATGTCATTTAGCAAAGAAGTGGATCTTTCTAAAAGGTCTTTCGTACCTTCCTTTATAAGTGGACACATATTAGAGGAGTGTTTATGGTCTGATTATACTGTCTGTTTCATTCTTTGTATTCAAAAATATGATCATTAAAATAATATTCTATTTTTATTTTTTATTATTTATTTCTTTATCTCTTATTTTTTTTTTACACACCAGATTTTGTTGCCCTCCATATCCCATACTTCCTCCTTACCTCCCATCTCCATGAAGATGTCTCTACACCACCTTCCACTCCACCCAAGCTCTAAACTCCCTGGAGCCTCCAGTCTCTTGAGGGTTAGGTGCATCTTCTCTGAATGAACACAGAGCCAGCAGTCCTCTCCTGTATATGCATTGGGGGCCTCATATCAGCTGGTGTATGCTGCCTGGTTGGTGATCCAGTGTCAGAGATCTCGGGAATCCAGGTTAATTGACACTGCTGGTCCTCCTATAGGGTTGCTCTCCTCTTCAGCTTTTTCCAGCATTTCCCTAATTCAACAACAGGGGTCAGCAGCTTCTGTCCATTGGGTGGGTGCAAATATCTGCATCTGACCCTTTCAGTTGCTTGTTGGGTCTTCCAGAGGGCAGTCATGATAGGTCCCTTTATGTGAGCACTCCATAGCCTCGGTAATAGTGTCAGGCCTTGGGACCTCCCCTTGAGCTGGATCCTACATTGGGCCTATCCCTAGACCTTCTTTTCCTCAGGCTCTTCTCCATTTCTACCCCTGCAGTTCTTTCAGACAAGAACAATTATGGGTCAGAGTTTTGATTGATGGATATCAATCCCATCCCTCATTCTACGTCCTGTCTTTCTGCTGGAGGTGGGCTCTACAAGTTCCTTCTCTCCACTGTAGGGCATTTATCTAGGGTCACTCCCTTTGAGTCCTGAGAGCTTTTCATCTCTCAGGTCTCCAGTACATTCTGCAGGATTCCCCCAACTTCCTATCTCCTGGGGTTGCCTGTTTCCTTTCTTTCTACTTGCCCTCAGGGCTTTACTCCTTTTTCCCCTCCCAATACCGTGTTCCCCTTTCTCCCTCACATCCAGTCCCCTTTCCCTCCAAGGATTTTTTTCTGGTGAGATAATTACTTCCTTCTATTAGACACATTTTTCTTCTTTTAATGCTAAGAATGAAGTACTGTTGCATCAACATTTTTAGTATTTGTCTTAGTCAGGGTTTCTATTCCTGCACAAACATCATGACCAAGAAGCAAGTTGGGGAGGAAAGGGTTTATTCAGCTTACTTCCACATTGCTGTTTATCACCAAAGGAAGTCAGGACTGGAAATCAAGCAAGTCAGAATGCAGGAGCTGATGCAGAGGCCATGGAGAGATGTTTCTTACTGGCTTCCTTCCCCTGGACTGCTCAGCCTGCTGTCTTATAGAACCCAAGACTTCCAGCCCAGGGATAGCACCACCCCACTCACAAGGGGCCCTCTCCTCTTGATCACTAATTGAGAAAATGCCCCACAGCTGGATCTCATGGAGGCACTTCCCCAACTGAAGCTCCTTTTTCTGTGATACCTCCAGCCTGGGTCAAGTTGGCACACAAAACCAGCCAGTGCAGTATTACAAACATTTTATATCCCATTATTGTGTTATATGGGGTTTTCCTTCACTAAGAAATGTGCATTGATATTTCATAAAGCCTGATATGGCTGTTCCCTGAGAGGTTCTACCAGCGCCTGACAAACACAGAATCAGATACTCACAACCAACCATAGGACTGGACCCAGGGACCCCAAGGTAATAGCTAGGAGAAAGACTGAAGGAGCTGAAGTGGATTGCAACATCATAAGAAGAACCACATCAACTCACTCGACCACCCAGTGCTCCAGGGATGAAACCACCAAGCAAAGAGTATACATGGAGGGAGCCAGGACTCCAGATACATATCTACCAGAGGATGGCCTTATCTGACATCAGTGGTAGGGAGGAAGGCTTGATGCCCCAGTGTAGGAGTATGCTAGAGGGGTAAGGAGGGAGTGGATGAGTGGGTAGAGGAGCACCCTCATAGAGGCAAAGGGGAGGAGGAAGAAGGGGTATAGGATGGGTAGATGGGTGGAAGGGTAACCTGAAAGGAAGATATCATTTGCAATGTAAATGAATAAAATGATTAATTAAAAAAAAAGAGAGAATGACTCTTCATACACATCTGGCTCATGTTACATAGATTCAGCCCTTTTACAAAATCTATGTAAAGATTAATTATCTCAACCTGTCAAGATATAATCCTTGTCAAGTGGTATATTCACTAGACATTCCAATTCTGCTAATTAAAAATAAAAAGATCAGTTCCTATTCAAGTCATTTATCATAAGGTAGAGTGGAAAGAATCTGGAAACAG
Organism: Montemys delectorum; assembly: GCA_019843815.1. Taxonomy (NCBI): domain Eukaryota; kingdom Metazoa; phylum Chordata; class Mammalia; order Rodentia; family Muridae; genus Montemys; species Montemys delectorum. The sequence goes on along the minus strand of JADRCD010196280.1, from coordinate 41,502 downwards.
CAAGAGTTACTTTATCACCAGAAAGTCGCTGCCAGAATCACTACATTAATAAGCATCTTTAGCTACTTTGGTATGTACTTACAAAAAGGCTGTTTTTAATACTTCCTCTGTGCTAACCTCTAAGATCATGCATCACATCCTCTACCCTTCAAGAAAGCTCCACAGAAGTGCTGTTGCTTTATTTTAGATAAGAGCATGAAGCTCCAGGAAGTAAAATCACAATTAGCAAGATCATGTCCATTAAAGAATTTAGTAGTATGTTTCCTCGGATACTTCTTTTCCTGTTTTTAGGCCTCATACCCAAGCCATATAAATGGCATTAATCAGTTCAGTTAAGGTTTGTGATAGCTGTTTTGTACAAACCCATCCTGCCTTCTTCAGTTTGCTGTACTTTTCACCTTAACTTTTAAAACCAATAACATCCTGTACTGTATTCAATGATAGTTTGAGCGTCTTTTACTCATCTTTGTAGTAAGAATAAAGTCTTTTGTCCTCTGCCACCAAAAAAGAAAGATTGTTATGCCAGGGGCATAACATGTCCTGACTATAGTATCCTTAAATGATGCTCATTATCAGCACCAACACCTTTTTAAATTTCATCCTTATCTTATTATTTGAGGCTTAATTTTTGTCTACTATACATCTATATTTAATTTCATTAAGACTACTATATACTTATAACATTCCCCCTTCTTTACCTGTATCCACAAACCCTTCCACTATCCCTTCCCTGCTCTAATTCAAATTTCTGCCCTCTTCATTTACAAACAGTAATTGCATATATATACATATACCTTTATACCTATTCAGTCTATAGAATGTTACATGTGTGCTGGAGTGGTGGCTCTTTAAAAATCAAGGGAGAGGTAAATACAGAAGGAGGTAGAAGGAAGGTAAAGGAGAGTACCAGGCTACAGTAATCGATAGAGACTATGAAAAGGGGGTCATTAGAGGAAAGGGAAGGTACTTACTACATTAGAAGGAAGGAGGGGAGTAAAATGACTAGAAGATGTCTGAAATGGTCTTAAGAAATTATACTATTGATGGTTCATATTTTTTTCTCATTGAATTATTGATTTATTTCTTTTGGTATATCCATAGTTTGATTGAAAAATCATATGATAGTTGTAATTTTTATTTTGAAGATCTGTTTACACCTTGGCTTAAGAAAAACATACAAATATTCCCCTTTCCTCCAGCCTGGTCAGCACATCTTTTTCTTTATTTTATTTTATTTTTATATATTTGTGTGTGGCACTGGAGAGAAAAATTACAACCTTCTACAATGATGACAAACACCACCACCACCACCACCACCACCATCACTTTTTATTTGCCTTTAGAATTAATCAGGTTTCTTTTGACACAAGATTTCATAGTTTTTGTTTGTTGTTTTTTCTTTTGCCTTTCTTTTCTCTTCTCTTTTCTCCTCTCCTCTCCTCTCTTCTCCTCTCCTCTCCTCTCCTCTCCTCTCCTCTCCTCTCCTCTCCTCTCCTCTCCACTCCTCTTCTCTTCTCTTCTTTTCTTTCCTTTTCATTTTTCCTTGTTTTTCAAAACAGGCTTTCTCTTTGTGGCCCTGGCTTTCCTCACTTTGTAGAACTGGCTGAATACAAACTCAGAGATCTGTCTGCCTCTGTGTCTGGAACGCTGGAATCAAAGGCTGCCATCTTGCTTATTATGATTCTTAAAATAGTGTGCTTACTTATTGAGAATTTCGTATACTGTATTTTGAGCTTATTCTTTCCTATTCCAACTCCTCACAGATTCTCCTTTCCCACCCAAGTTCATACTATTTCTTTCTCCTAACCAAACCAAATCAAACCCAACCAATGTAGTACTAGCATGGGGCCTGCTGTGAAGTGTGGTTGCTGTACCTATTTTTTTTCCCTTTTTAAAAAAAATACATTTTTTTTCTTCTTTTATTAGACATTTTCTTTATTTACATTTCAACTATTTCCCCTTTCCAGGTCTCCCCTTCGGAAACCCTCTATCCCATATCCCATCCCTACTCCCCCTGCCTCTATGAGGGTGCTCCCACAACCACACACCAATTCTCGTTTTCCCGCCCTGGCCTTCCCCTACACTGGGGCATCAAGAACCCTCAGGACCAAGGGCTGCTTCTCCCAATGATGTCCAACAAGGCTATCGTCTGCCACATATGAGGCCAAAGCCATGTGTCCCTCCATGTGTTCTCTTTGGCTGGTGGTCTAGTCCCTGGGAGCTCCAGGGGCTCTGGCCAATGTTCCCTCTAGGAGGCTGCAAACCCCATAAACTCCTTCATTCCCTTCTCCAACTCCTCCATCTGGGACCCTGCACTCAGTCCAATGGTTGGCAGTATGGATCCACCTCTGTATTTGTCAGGCTCTACCAGAGCATCTCAGGAGACAGCCATATCAGGCGCCTGTCAGCAAGCACTTCTTGGCATCCAAAATAGCTTCTAGGTTTGGTGAATGTAAATGGGATGGATCCCCATATGCAACGGTCTCTGGATGGCCTTTCCTTCAGTCTCTGCTCCACACTTTGTCTACATATTTCCTCCTGTGAGTATTTTGTCTCTCTTCTAAGACACTGAAACATCCACACTTTGGTCTTCCTTCTTTTGGGGCTTCAGATGGTCTGTGAATTGAATCTTTGTTATTCTGAACTTTTGGGCTACCTTTATCAGTGAGTGCATACCATGTGATTTCTTTTGTGTAGGAGTTATCTCACTGAGGATAGCATTTTCAAGTTCCATCCATTTGCCTGTGAATTTCATGAAGTCATTGTTTTAAATAGTTGAGTACTAGTATTCCATTGTATAAATGTACAATATTTTCTGTATCCATTCCTATGTTGAGGGACATGTGGCTATTATAAATAAGGCTGCTATGAACATACTGGAGTATGTGTCCTTATTACATGTTGGAGCATCTTCTGGGTATATACCCAGGAGTGATATAGCTGGGTCCTCTGGTAGTACTATGTCCAGTTTCCTGAGAAACCGCCAAATTGATTTCCACAGTGCTTGTACCAGCTTGCAATCCTACCAGCAATGGAAGAATGTTCCTCTTTCTGCATATGCTCATCAACATCTGCTGTCACCTGAGTTTTCGATCTTAGTCCTTCTGACTGGTGTGAGGTGGAATCTCAGGATTGTTTTGATTTGCATTCCCATGATGACTAAAGATGTTGAACATTTCTTTAGGTGCTTCTCACCCATTTGATATTCCACAGTTGAGAATTCTCTGTGTAGCTCTGTACCCCATTTCTAATAGGGCATTTGTTTCTCTGGAGTCTAACTTCTTGAGTTTTTGTATATATTTGATATTAACCCACTATCAGATGTAGGATTGTTAAGATCTTTTCCCAATCTGTTGGTTGCTGTATTTTTTTTTCTATTGACAGTGTCCTTTGCCTTACAAAAGCTTTGTAATTTTATGAGATCCCATTTGTCAATTCTTGATCTTAGAGCAGAAGTTCTAATCTGTATATTGATTTTACTATATTTAGGTATGAGCCTTGAATTCCTGATCTTTCCAAGACTTTTAACATGAAGTGTTGTTGAGTTTAGTCAAATGTTTTTTCACCATCTAATGAAATAATCATGAGGTTTTTTTTCTTTGAGTTTGTTTATATAGTGGATTACATTTATGGATTTCCTTATATTGAACCATGCCTATATTCCTGGAATGAAGCCTACTTGATTTTGGTGAATGATCATTTTGATGTGTTCTTGGATTCAATTTGCAAGAATAGTTTTGAGTATTCTTGCATTGATATTCATAAGTGAAATTGGTCTGGAGTTCTCTTTTTGTTGTTGAGTCTTTCTGTGGTTTAGGTATAAGCATAATTGAGGCTTCATAGAATTAATTGGATAGTGATCCTTCTGTTTCTATTTTGTGGAATAGTTTGAAGAGTATTTGCATTAGGTTTTCTTTGAAGGTCTGATAGAATTCTGCACTAAACCCATCTGTTCCTGGATTTTTTTTTTTTTTGATTGGAAGACTTTTAATGACAGCTTCTATTTCTTTAGGGGTTATGGGAATGTTTGGATAGTTTATCTATTCTTGGTTTAACTTTGGTATTTGTTATCTGTCTAAAAAATTGTCTATTTCATCCAGATTTTCCAGTTTGTTGAATATAGGCTTTTGTAGTAGCATCAATGATTTTTTTGAATTTCCCTTTATATCTCCCTTTTCATTTCTGATTTTGTTAAATTGGAAACTGTGCCCTCCTGTTAGTTTAGCTAAGGTTTATCTGTCCTGTTAATTTTTTTTTTTTTTGAATAACCAGCTCCTGGTTTTGTTGATTCTTTGAACAGTTCTTTTTGTTTCTACTTGGATGATTTCAGCCCTGAGTTTGATTATTTCATGCTGTCTTCTCCTCTGGGGTGTATTTGCTTCCTTTTGTTCTAGAGCTTTCAGGTGTGCTATTAATCTGCTACTATATGCTCTTTCCAGGTTCTTCTTGATGGCACTTAGAGGTATGAATCTTTCTCTTAGCATTACTTTCATTGTATCCCATAAGTTTAGTTATGTTGTGCCTTTGTTTTCATTCAATTCTAAATGTCTTTAATTTCTTTCTTTATTTCTTCCTTGACAACTTTATCACTGAGTAGAGTGTTGTTCAGTTTTCACTTGGTTTTGTGCTTTCTATTGTTTATGTTGTTATTGAAGACCAGCCTTAGTCCATGGTAATCTGATGGAATGCATGGGGTTATTTAATCTTCTTGCTTCTGTTGAGGCCTGTTTTGTGACCAATTATATAATCAATTTTGGAGAAGGTACATGAGATGCTGACAGGAAGGTATATTGTTTTGTTTAGGATAAAATATTCTATAGATATCTGTTAAATCCATCTGTTTCATAACCTCTCATAGTTTCACTGTGTTTCTGTTTAGTTTCAGTTTCCATGATCTGTCCATTGATGAGAGTGGGGTGTTGACTTCCACTGTAATTGCATGAGGTGTGCTTTGAACTTTAGTAAAGCTTCTTTTATGAATGTGGGTGCCCTTGCATTAGGTCCATAGATGTTCAGAATTGAAAGTTCTTGGTAGATTTTTCCTTTGATGAGTATGAAGTGTCCTTCCTTATCTTTTTTGATAACTTTAGGTTGAAAGTCGATTTTATTCCAGTTTGTATCTTGGGACTATTAGCTAGAATTGCTTTCCATCCTTTTACTCTGAGATAGTGTCTGTCTTTGTCAGTGAGGTGGGTTTCTGTTTGCAGCAAAATGTTGGGTCCTTTTTATGTATCCAATCTGTTAGTCTATGTCTTTTTATTGGGGAATTGAGTCCATTAATATTAAGAGATATTAAGGAATAGTAATTATTGCATCATGTTATTTTTGATGTTATTTTGATGTTATATTTGATGTTTGTGTAGCAATCTTCTTTTGGGTTTGTTGAAAAAAAAGATTACTTTCTTGCTTTTTCTAGGATATAGTTTCATTCCTTGTATTGGTGTTTTCCACATATTATCCGTTGTAGGGCTAAATTTGTGTAAAGATATTGTGTAAATTTGTTTTTGTCATTAAATATCTTGGTTTTTCCATCTATGGTAATTAAGAGTTTTATTAGGTATAGTAGCCTGGGCTGGCATTTGTGTTCTTGTAGGGTCTGTATGACATCTGCCCAGGATCTTCTAGCTTTCATAATCTCTGGTGAGAAGTCTGGTGCAATTTTGATAGGTCTGCCTTTATTTGCTACCTGACTTTTTCTCTTACTGCTTTCAATATTCTTTCTTTTCTTGTGCATTTGGTGTTTGACTATTATGTGATGGGAGGAAATTTATTTCTGGTCTGATCTATTTCTCGTTCTGTAGGCTTCATGTATGTTCATGGGCATCTCTTTCTTTAGGTTAGGGAAGATTTCTTCTATAATTTTGTTGAAGATATTTACTTGTCCCTTAAGTTGTGACTCTTCACTCTCTTCTATACCTATTATCCTTAGGTTTGATCTTTAATTGTCTTGGATTTCCTGGATGTTTTGAGTTATGGGGGATTTTGCATTTTGCATTTTCTTTGACAGTTGTGTCAATGTTTTCTGTGGTATCTTCTGTACCTGAGATTCTCTTTTCTATCTTTTGTATTCTGTTGGTGATGCTTGCATCTGTGACTACTGATCTCTTTTCTAGAAAATCTATCTCCAGAATTTTCTCCCTTTGTGTTTTCTTTATTGTGTGTATTTCCATTTTTAGATCTTAGATGGTTTTGTTCAATTCCTTCACTTGTTTGGTTATTTTTTCCTGTAATTCTTTAAGGAATTTTTGTGTTTACTGTTTAAGGGCTTCTACCTGTTTACCTGTGTTCTCCAGTATTTCCATAAGGGAGTTACTTATATCCTTTTTAAAGTCCTCTATCGTCATCAGGAGATGTAATTTTAAATCAGCATCTTGCTTTTCTGTTATGTTGGGGTATCCAAGGCTCGCTGCAGTGGGAGAACTGGGTTGTGATGATGCCAAGTAGCCTTGGTTTCTATTGCTTATATTCTTGCCCTTGCCTCTTGCCATCTGGTTATCTCTTGTGTTAACTAGCTTTCCTATCTCTGACTGTGGCTTGTACCTCCTGCAAGCCTGTGTGTCAGTACTCCTGAGAGACCAGTTTTCTTTGGGAGGAATTTGGGTATGGAGAGCTGTGCCATAGGGTCATCTCTGGGGTGCAGACAGAAACCTGAATAATCTTTTCCGTGACTGTTCCTTGGTTCCTGTGTACTGATCGCTCTGGGCGGGTCCCTCTTACTTCTCCTGAGAGACCAGCTCTCTCCCAGTGGAATTTGGGTTTGGAGAGCTGTGGCACAGGGTCAGATCCGAACACAGTTGGAAATGGGAAGTATCTTGTCCCAGGCTTCTCTTAGTTTTTTTGTGTCCTGAGGGCTCCTGGTGGGTCCCTTGGAGCAGAAGTCATGGTCTTACCTGTACTCACAGGCATGTCAGCACTCCTGGGAGATTAGCTCTCTCCCAATGGTATTTGGGTATGGAGCGCCGGGGTATGGGAACTGATCCGGGTGCTGTGGCACAGGATCATCTCAGGGTGCAGATGGACTCCTGTCCCAGACTGCTTGATGGTTTACACACACACAAAAAAACCCTATAATACATGCATATAATATAATATATAATCCTGTAGTAGCTGTAAGGTTGTGTATAAATATATATTCTATGGATTGTACCATGATTAATTACACTTGCAATTCGGTTTTTTGTAATTTTTAGATTTTAGCCTTATTAGCATTGCCCTTCTTCAACCAAGTCCAGTTGCTCTTTAAATTCAAGGTCCATTCTCTTCTTATTCTTAAGCCTGGCTCTTATAACATCTTCCTTTTATTTTTATCTGCTCAGATTCCAGCTTTATGACCACCACGGTTGTCAAGGTTAGTGTGGCCCCGGTGGGGACCGAATGACACAGTTCCTGCCTCTGGGCTAGGGCCCACCCCGTGTGGTGTGAGCCTCCAGTTTGTTCTGCTGTGCACTTAAGGCTTCTTTGTGTAATGATGTACAGATTTCACATTCTTCCAGGGCATGTCCTCTCTGCTAATGTTAATGACTCCACGATAATCTGACAGTACAGGTCCCAGCTAAGGGAAAGTGCTCTAAATAGATAATTCCTCAACTATGAAGACTAGGATGCAATAGGAATCATGAGGGGCTTCATGAATCTAAAGGAATAATGGCAGCTACACTATGAGCCCGCTTGTCAGAGACAAAGACAGGCAGATTCCTGAGTTTAAGGTCAGCTTTAGAACAGAGACAGGTTAGACCCGTGTGGTAGAAATAGCAATTTCAGGAAAGGGTCCCACACAACTAGCTTATCCTTTGTACTTATCAAAGGCAGAAAGATTTCTGGATTCTTTTGTAATGTTCAGAAAAAAAAATGCATGCTTGCTGTCTCTTAAGAATTAGAGTAAATGACTGCATTGATATGTAAGATAAAAGACTGGACCTGTGTTCTACAGGAGAAGGGCTATCCAGGGAATTTTTGAGGATAAAAAGAGAGAACTTGGAGGACCTACAGACACAAAGAGATGCATGTGTATGCACACACAGACACAGAGACAAACTGACAGACACACACACAAAAACACACATTCACACTGACATCTACACCCACAAGCAAGCAGAACGGGGAGAGAGAGATCTCTTGGTCTAGCAAGCAAGCAGAATATAGACAGAGAAATCTCCACAGAGAAAATAGAACATAGAAGCAGACTGGAAAAGCTGTATCTAGCAGAACACAGGTCATCAGCTTACATCCTGGATTTGGCTTCAAGTCCTTCTTTTTGCAGCTCCCAGATACCCCTACTCTCAGAAGCCCTCTCCATGCGGAGGCTGGTCCTTGGTATCTGGTTATGCGTTCTATTCCCTAGGAGCCATTCCACCACAGCATTATATTGAAACTCACTCAGCACAACTTTATATTAACTCGTCAATAGGTTTATGCTATATGACTTATTTATGCTTTACATTCAAAAGCTCTATCAGGGGAGGAAACTTGTTAGATTATCCTAGTGCCTTAGGAACATTGAATTCTGCATAGCAGATGTCTATCTACATATTTACATTCAACAAATAAAGGGAACATTATTAAGGAAACAAAAGTTGAGAATTTTACCTAAGTTTTACAAAGGTTAAGATACAATATGTATATATGTATACATATATACACATATGCATGCATATATATGTATATATATACATACATATCAATTTGTAGCACCATAACATATATATATATATACACATATACACACACATATATATACATACACCCATATATACATATGTATGTACATATGTACATACACACACATATAAGTATTTATATCTCACTAATCTAAATTGTACTGCATGTATATGCATAGGTGTGGGATAATCCACTGGGACACAGGCCACCTCAGAGGACCATATATTTAAAGAGAAATAGTTTCTCTCTATGTTCCCCCTTTCCCAGTAGCCAGGGGACCATCAAATGCCAGTGTCTCCTCAGTTAGAGGATGAGCATGAAGGTCAATCATTTAGGATTCAGTTCTTGCCTTCCACTATGTGGGTTTTAAGAATAGAACTCATGTCACCAATTTTGGCAATGTAAGGATCCATGATATGCTGCAGAGTGATATTCTGGACTCAAATAGTATGTAAATGCAGGGTTTTATTCTGCAAAATTCTAGCATGCTGGGATCTCCCATTACAAAGATAGAGAGACCCTGAAGTGAGCTCACAGACCCAATTTAAAGCACATTAGGGGAATTCCAGGGTGGATGTTCTCTATCTTAATCTGTTGGGTCTGTCTCTATGGGAAATTTCAGAACCATTACTGGGGTGTGGTGGAGGAAACTGTTGCTGGAGAGTCTGGAAAGTATTGCTGAGGAAGTCTGGAAACTGCTGCTGACCTGTTGTCCTTGTCTCAGGCCAGGTGATAGGGTAGCTTCTGACTGGTTGCCTCAAGCCTATGGGTTTGTTTGGTTTTGTTTTCAGTAACTGACTTGTCTGGGCTTGCCTAGATTTTTCTCAGTTCTTGGAAACAGAGAACTAGGCCTAGTCTCCTTAACTGATAATTTGAGGACTGCCATCACCCTATCTCATCCCTCTCAACAACACATGTTTTTACCTAATGAACTGTATTCTCAGACTGCTTACATTCTCTAGCCCAGAACAGCCACCTCGGAAAAGATTTGTTCAGCCTAAGAGTATGCTTGTTCAGGATCCCTGACATCATTTAGTACCATGTCCTCAGCAACAACCAACCTGTTGAATGTCCAATGAGTACTTTTCCCTCATTGTCTTCTTCCTGTTCCCAGCTTTCTCTAAACTTTCTGTATGGTCACCTCTATCCTTCTGTGGGACACAATCTATCCAGTTTCTGAATTACAAAGCCTAGCTTCCTTCCTATAGATACCCAGTTAAACATCAGCATTACCCCCTCCCCCAACCCCACTCCAGGTAGAGATTTCTAAGTTTAGAGCTGAAGAGATCTCTGGACATACAACGTGTAATCAACGGGGCAGGCAGCCTGAGCAAGGCACAGAAGGCTCTAAATAAAGATTGTTAGAGAGCTCCCACTTGGAGGATTCAAGGCTAGGGAAGGGAAGTCTAAGAAAGCACTTGCATTTTCCTAAGGCAGGTCCATAGAGTGTCTTCTGTGCTTCATCCGTCTGCTCATGTCCTCCCTGGTGAGTTCAACAACCCTGAAAAATTACAATTGGCTCAATTTGACCAACTCAGCAGTGCATGAGTACCAAGGGAATTTATTTTTTTCCTTTTTATTTGACTTGCAGGAAACCAACTTCAATGAGATTTTATAGTCTCTTGAAGCCTGGGGACTTTCCTTCCATACTTTTACTTTATAAAAACCCGATAAAAGTCTGAAACAAAAAGTGGTGAATTCCAGCAAAATTGGACTTCCTCATCTCCTACAGTTGCTGGGAAATTATTTAAGTCTGATTAGTATCTATGACTATAGTTTTATTCTGATCGCAGAGCATTACTGGAATGCAGAAATGCCTTTAATGATTCATGCATGAGTGACACATCAAATCACACATTCAGGTGAGGTTCTGAGGGCTAGATACACATGCACCAGCACACATTCCACATATTTCTCCTGTCTGTAGATTATCCTTTATTGTGTTGTATGCTGTTATAATTTGACTTCACAATTGTGATCTGTTACAAATTTTAGATAAGATAATTCATCTTTCTTTGTGATTTTAATTTTATCATCTGAACAGAGATCTACCAAAAAGCTACAAATTAAGAGAAACAAACATTGCAAAGAAAGTAGAGCCCCTGAGATTTAGAAAGCACAAAGAACTGATAATTTGAAGAGCTTCAACTATTGACAGTCAAAACTTGCCCCACTTTTCAAAAGGGGGATAAAACAAATTAATACTTGAAAAATTTCCCACTTTCTCTTCTATTAGATTCAGTCTATCTGGTTTTATATTGATATTCTTGAGCTATTTGAACTTGAGCTTTGTGTAAAGTGACAAATATAGGCCTATTTTCATTTGTTTACATACAGACAGCCAGTTAGACCAGCACCATTTTTTGAGGATGCTTTCTTTTTTCCATTGTATATGTTTGGCTTCTTTGTCAAAGATCAAATGCCCTTAGGTATATGGCTTTACTTCTTGGTCTTCAATTCTATTCCATTGATCATCGTATCTGTATAGTACCAATACCATGCAGCTTTTATCACTATTGCTCTGTAGTAAAGCTTAAGGGATGGTGATTCCCGTAGCCATGCTTTTATTGTTAAGAATTATTTTGCACAATGTAATACCACTCAACTATTTAAAAAAAAAAGGCTTCATGAAATTTGCATGTAAATGAATAGATCTAGAGAATATCATTCTGCGTGAGATAACTTGGTGACAAAAGATGACACATGGTATGTACTCACTGCTCAGGGATATTAGGCAAAGAACATGGAATACCCACAATACAACTCATGGACCACATGAAGCTCAAGAGGAAGGAAGATCAAAGAATGGATGCTTCAGTTCTTCTTAGAAGGGGAGACAAAATAATAAAGGGAAATAGAGGTTGAGAAGGACTTAGGAGGAAGAGAATAAGGGGAGGGGAAAAAGAGGGAAGAATCAGGTACAGGAGGAGATGGAGGAGATGTATGGAAGGTCAGGAAATTGAACAGAAGTGTATATAAATGGGGGATGGGGAACTGGTTTAGCAACCAGAAAGTCCCAGATGCCAGGAAAGAAAGAGCCTCCTAGAACCCCATGGGGATGATATTAGCTGAGATACCCACAAAGGGGGGGGGGACCTGTTGAGACCATATCCAGAGGTTAGGTATTACCCCCTGGTTGAAGCCTGGGGCCACCCACACAATCCAAAATTTTAACCCAGAATTGCTCCTATCTAAAGGAAATACAGGAACAAAGAGTGGAGCAGAGACTGAAGGAAAAGCCATCCAGAGAAGGCCCCACCTGGGGATCCATCCCACATGCAAACACAAAACCCAGACATTATTGCAGATGCCAAGAAGTTCTTGCTGACAGGAGCCTGATATAGCTGTCTCCTGAGAGGCTCTGCCAGATCCTGACAAATAGAGACGCAGATGCTTGTAGCCAACCATTGGACTGAGGAAAAGGACCCCAATGAAGGTGTTAGGGGAAGGAATAAAGGATCTGAAGCTGCCTTATTTGGCATCAATGGGGGGAGGGAGGCCCTTGGTCCTGTAAAGGCTTGATGCCCCAGTGTAGAGGAATGCTAGGGCAATGAAGCTGGAGTGGGTAGATGAGTGGAGAAGAACCCTCATAGAAGCAGGATAAGGAGGGATGGGATAGGGAGTTTGCAGAGGGGAACCCCTGGAAATGGGATAATAATTGAAGTGTAAATAAATAAAACATACATTTCAAAAAAAGAACAGTTTTTGCTATTCTGCATTTTTTGCCTTTCCAGATGAATCTGAGAATTGCTCTTTCCATGTCTTTGAAGAATTGTGTTGAGATTTTGATGGAGATTTCATCGAATCTGTAGATTTCTTTTGGTATGATGGCCATTATTACTATGTTAATTCTTCCAATCCATGAGCAGGGGAGATCTCTCCATTTTCTGAGATCTTTCAATTTCTTGAGAGACTTGAAGTTGTAGTCACACAAATTTTTCACTTGTTTGGTTTGAGTTACCCCAAGATATTATATTATTTGTGGCTATTTTGAAGGGAGTTGTTTCCCTAATTCCTTTCTCAGACTGTTTATCACTTGTATAAAGGAATACTACTGAGTTATTTGAGTTAACTTCGCATCTGGACACTTTGCTGAAGTTGTTTGTCAGCTTGAGAAGTTCTCTGGTAGAGTTTTTTGGGGTCGCTTATTTATACTATCATATCATCTGCAAACAGTGATACCTTTATTTCTTCATTACCAATTTGTATCCCCTTGATCTCTTTTCGTTGTCTTATTATTCTAGCTAGCACTTCCAGTACTATATTGAATAAATATGGGGAGAGTGGGCATCCTTGTCTTGTTCCCGATTTTAGTGGGATTGCTTCAAGTATCTCTCCATTTAATTTGATATTGGCTGTTGGTTTTTAGTAAATTGCTTTTGTTATGTTTAGGGATGGGCCTTGAATTCCTGATCTCTCTAATACTTTTAACATGAAGAGGTATTGTATTTTGTAAAATGCTTTTTCTACATCTAAGGAGATGATTATGTGATTTTTTTTTCTAGGAGTTTGTTTATATAGCTGATTATGTTGATGGATTTTCATATATTGAATCAACTTTGCATTCCCTGGGATGCAAAGCCTACTTAATTGTGGTGAACGATGGTTTTGAGTTCTTGGATTCAGTTTGCAATAATTTTATTGAATACTTTTTCATCAATATTCATAAGCAAGATTGGTCTGAAGTTCTCTTTTTTGGTTGGGTCCTTGTGTGGTTTAGGTATCAGAGTAATTATGGCTTCATACAATGAATTAGGAAGTGTTCCTTCGGTTTCTATATTATGGAACAGATTGAGGAATATTGGTATCAGGTCTTCTTTGAAGGTCTGGTAGAATTCTGCACTAAATCCATCTGGCTTGGGCTTGTTTTGGTTGGGAGGTTTTTAATGACTTCTATTTTCTTAAGGGCTATTGGCCTGTTTAGATAGTATACCTGTTCTTGATTTAACTTTGGCATGTGGTATCTGTCTAGAAAACCATCAATTTCATCTAGATTTTCCAGTTTTGTTGAGTATAGGCTGTGTAGTAAGATCTGATGATTTTTTTGAATTTCCCCCGTTTCTGTTGTTATGCCTCTCTATTTTCATGTCCGATTTTGTTAATTTGGATACTACCTCTGGGCCCTTTAGTTTTACAGAATCATTTGTTGATGGAGAGTGTTTTTCATCATGTGTTGGCTAAAATTATTAAGATTTCATGTTAGAAGCAAGTTCTTATTTCCCAATGGAATTTGTAATCCATAAGAAGAAAGAATATTGGAAGTTAAGTTTGTTTGTAAATGTACATTGGCAAAAGGAAGTGAGCCAAACGGTATCATGAACTTGTCAGTGGGGGATTTGCTTGAAACAAATGTATCTTAATGCTTATTGCAAGGATTGTCTGGATGAACCACCTTTTTCAAGGTCACATTAAGAGGATAAAGAAGCATGCATAGCTCAAAAGGGAATTGTCTATGTTCTTCATGGCAATATCTTTGTGATTCTAACTTCATACAGAATCTAGAGATATCAAAATTAGGAGAATATTCAGAGAATCACATATTTATACTGCACACTTTCCAAAATTAGAAAATGATATCTAGGGTGACAGAAAACAGTTAGGTACCCCAGGAATGAATGCACTTTTTAGGATCTCAGAACTACTTAATTAGCATTGTACTTTGAAATTAAGATAAAAGTATAAGCAGCAAACAGAGAGAAAATATTTGAAGATCAGCAATAAATTCCTTTTATTTATAAATAAGGTGTATGTCTTTTATCAAAAACTCTTTATTTCTGTCTTCAGGATATCTTCAAAATAAAAGCCTATGTTCTATTCTAGTTATAAAAGTACAACATTCTTCTTATGGTACAGTCAAAGAATGGCCCAAATCTAATTTGTTTTATGTAAGTCTCTTTTATCAAAACTAGCATACTTTGAAATCTTATAAGTAGACACCCATATCTTGTAAAGAGAGATTAATTATCCACAGGAAGAGAGCTAAAAGGTGAAAAAAAAACTTTTGTAAAATCTACTCCTGAATACTGAATACTATACCATTTATTTTACTTTTAAGCTGTTCTTACAATTTTAATATATGTTGCCCAATGTGGATTCACTGTATTTCTACCACATGTTTATATTGCACTATTTCAATATACTGGTGTTAAAAAATAAAAAAATAAAAAATAAAAGTAAAATAAATAAAAATTATACTGATGCTATATCAAAGGGATTCCTTTTATTTTCTCACCTCATGTCTTTATATTACTAGTACCTTTGTGACTTATAGGGAAAGAGTAAGTGATCAATCATCTCTGAACAAGGGAAAAATATTTCTGTACATCACTGTATTCCTTTAAGGCAGATTAGTAGTATACAGTTTACAAGTTCAGTCTGAACTAAGTGTGGTAAATGACACTAGAATACCTATTCTGTTCCAGGAGCACACTTCTCTCACTTGTTTCCTGTCTCAAGGTGTTTGTACTAATAGTGACAGTGTTTGGAAATCCCTGCTAACATTTGAGTAAACTACACTTAGCATTACACAGAGTTTTGTTTATATATTGACTTTTGCTGGGGAGATTAACTAAGGAAACAAAAGTTTCCTTAGTTCACCCTGAAACCTTCCCTTGACTCTACAGCATTAAACAGAGAAATATCGACAAACGCTTCTGTCTGAAAACAATATGCATTTTGAATGAATATATATTTCAGAAATTTGGCCCATGATAAAAACAAGTTGACACAGCTTCTGAGTCTAACCTAACCTACCTTTACAAGGAAAACTAGGTGCTTGCATGTTTTGTTTTATTATGTTTGAAAAGACCTGAAGGTTGTTTTTTACTTTTATACAAAATATTAAGATATCAGTTTGCATGGCAACTGAACAGGAATGTGAATCTACCAGGCTGATAGATCCTAAATAAATACATGATATGAAAAAAAGCAGAATAGATATATTTATTATTTATGCTTGAAATTTATGTGTAAACAATTCAACATAAGTGCAGGTGATTAATGAATAAATCATCACTGATCAGACTGGTTCCATCTAAATTTCTGGTTAATCATCCTGCTTTAATTTGGAGTTTTACTGTTATTTTTTTTCTCCTTGATGTTGTTTTCACCTGAGGTAGATAAATATATATTATGCATGGAAAAATGAGCAACATAATTTTAAATACCTGGAACAGGTGACAAAAGTTGTTCAGCTGCTTTCTTATATTATACTTCTACTAGAAAAAAATACATAAAAATAGCTTCCTTTCCCCTGTCCTGGAGAAAAATATGTCACTGACTATTTAAGGCATGGCATATCTCAAAACAAGCTAGAGTCAATGGATTAATGACTGTGTTTAGTATCAGTTGTTATTATGCTTGAAAAATTATGCATAAAGTATTGTCAAGTACATGCAAGGACAAGAGTTAATTCAACATATTTTGGGGAAAATAATTTTGAATGCTATTTGGTTTAAGGAAGAAATATGTAAAGTTTTAGCAAGTCAGGTGTCATTGACAGCTGAAGACACTGTGGAATTAGATATGGAACTCATGGCATGTGTCTGTCACAAGAGAAAAGAATGATTTTTTTTGCCTGCATAATTAATAGTTCGCATCTAAATATAAAATTTCTTCCTCAAATCCATGTCCTTTAAAGTCCAAATCAAGATTCATGTAACAGGGAATATTATCCAATGGCAGAAAGTTAAGGGAGGAAGGGTCTGTGGTAATGTACAGTGTGTTGCAGATTTCAACACATTTACTTCGGCAATAATTAATAGATAATATTATCCTTTTTATTCTTTGAAAGGTATCTACTTAACTTAAAGTGGGAAACATCAGTCATTTGCTGAGTTATTGTATTTATGTTAATGGCACATATCCAGAAAAACATGAAGTTGAGAAGAGTGCAGGACCTAGTAAGGTACTCTGGAAGCAAAAGTCTAAGTTGATTAAATGTAGGAGCAGATAAAACAACATTGTTTTTTAACTTAATATAGCATATTCAATGCCACATATCACACAAATTTGTGGAATCCAGTGTAAAAAGCCCATATATAAAAATTCCTGCAGATATTTTACTTCAGTCTATCTGCTGATTAGCCTTGATACGTGAGCTTTGCAGGGTGTGCAAAGGCCTCAGGAATGAGCCATTACTTCTGGATTTGTAGTACATTTTTTTCCTTCAGTGTTCAGTATGCTCTTACATCAGATTTTGAAAATTGTAATATTTGGAACCACACCATTTTGTTCTTTAGGGATCTGATACTTTAATATTGAACTAAATGTCAGCTCAGAGTCAAATACAGTGCTACAGCTTCGTGTAAGTTAAATAAGCTTTAATAGGTATAGTCATTCATAAAAGACAATAGTTATGTTTCTATGGGTCTGTAAAAAAAAAAAAACCTGACAAATGTTAATGCTGCAGCATATGTAGAGTTTACCTCAATCTAAGAAAAATAACTTTATAAACATAAGAAGTATAAACGTAGAATTATATACGGTGGTGAATGATTGAACTATCCGGAATAGTGAGACCGAGGCAGAAAGGATATTTGAACTTTAGGCAAGCCTGAAATACATAGTGTGTTCTAGACTGCCCTGAGTGATACCCTGAAACCAAAAGCTTAAAAATGATGAGGTAAAATGGCTCAGTGAGTGACGTACCATACCTAAGTATTTAGGATTGATCGAAAGATCCACATGGTCAACAACAACAAAAAAATAGCCTTTAGGAAGTGGTTTTATGATTTTCATAAATGTGGCAATTATGCCCATATATACATATGTAATTTCTTATAAGTACATACTCATTTAATAATAAATGATCTCAAGAAGTTAAAAAGTAAAATAAGAAATAATGTCAAAAGCATTGTATATACATTATACACACATGCATATATATATATATATATATATATATATATATATATATGCATTTCAAATATACCAATGATTAAAAAGGAAACATAAATGGAAAAGAGGTAGACAACAAATGCTATAAATGAGCTAAAAACCAAAACCTTGTTATGTTTTTCTTTTTTTTTTCAATTTTATTTCATCGTTTTTTACAATCCAGATTTTATACCCCCTCCCAGTGCAACCTCTGACTGTTATACATCCCATACCTCCTCCCCCTGCCCCATCTCCACGATTACGTTCCCACCCCCACTCCCACTCTATCAGACCTCCTGGGTCCTCCTGTCTCTTAAGGATTAGGTGCATCTTCTCTGATGGAGTTCAGACCAGGAAGTCCTCTGCTATATATGTGTTGGGGGGCCTCATATCAGCTGGTGTATGCTGCCTGGTTGGTGGTCCAGTGTCTGAGAGATCTCAGTGGTCCAGGTTAGTTAAGACTGCTGATCTTCCCATGGGGCAGCCCTTCTCAGCTTCTTCCAGCTTTTTCCAAGTTTAATCACAGGGGTCAGCAGCTTCTGTCCATTGGTTGGGTGGGTAAATATCTGCAACTGTCTTTTTCAGTTGCTTGTTGGTTCTTTCAGAAGGTAGTCTTAATAGGGCCCCTTTTGTGAGCACTCCACTGCCTTAGGTAAAGTGGCTTGGGGCCTCCTCTTAAGCTTGATCCCATTTCGGGTCTGTTGTTGAACTTCCTTTTCCTCAGGCTCTTCTCCACTTTTGTCCTTGCAGTTTTTTGTTTGTTTGTTTGTTTGTTTGTTTGTTTTTCAGACAGGAATAATTCTGGGTCAGAGTTTCTGAAAGTGGGATGGCAAACCCATCCCTCACTTGATGTCCTGTCTGTCTGCTGGAGGCCGGCTCAACAAGTTCCCTCTCCCCACTGTAGAACATTAAATCTAAGGTCCCTTGCTTTGAGTCCTGAGGTGTCTCACCTTAGAGGTCTCTGGTACACTTTAAAGGGTCCCCCTATCTCCCAAGGTTGTATTCTTTCTGCTGGCTCTCAGGGCTTCAGTCCTGTTTCCCCCACTCAATACCTGATCATGTTCCCCTCTTCCCCTCCCTGTCTGCTCCTCCACCTAGGTCCCTCTCTCCTTTCCCCTCTCCTGTGATTGCTTTCTTCTCCCTCTCAAGTGGGATTGAAGTGTCCTCAACTTGGGCTCTTCGGCTTGTTAACCTTTTTGAGTTCTGTGGATCGTATCCTGGATATTCTGTAAATTTTTTTTGACTAAAATTCACTTAGTGAGTACATACCAAGCATGTCCTTTTGGATCTGAGTATGATATTTTCTAGTTCCATTTATTTGAAAAATCTCAGGATGTTCTCGTTCTTAATAGCTGAGTAGTATTCCATTGTGTAAATGAACCACATTTTCTGTATTCATTATTCCGTCATGGGGCATCTGGGTTGTTCCCAGCTTCTGACTTTCACAAACAAGGCCACGATGAACATAGTGGAACATGTGCCCCTGTGGCATAATGGAGCATCTTTGGGGTATATGCCCAAGAGTGGTATAGCTGGGTCTTCAGGTAGATCTACTTCTAATTTTGTGGCGAAACTCTAGATTGATTTCCAGAGTGGTTGTACCAGTTTGAAATCCCACTAGCAGTGGAGGAATGTTCCTTTCTCCATATCCTCACCAACATGTGCTGTTACCTGAGATTTTGATCTTAGCCATTCTGACTGGTGCAAGGTTGAATATTTCGTTAAGTGCTTCTAAGCCATTAGAGATTCCTCTGGTGTGAATTCTTTGATTAGTTCTATACCCCATTTTTTTTCCATTAGGTTGTTTGGCAAAACCATGTTATTTATGTTTGTTATTATGGAAAAATTATTACATTATTAACTAAAATGACCAAGACCAATTATGTTTGTTTTATACTCACATATGATAAACACTAGAGATATTCTTAATAAGTCAAGGCTGTTTTCATCAATCTGGTATTTTCTACAGTACTAAATAGTAAATATCTTGTTCATTGTATCAAAAGATATTACAAATATTACAAATAAGGAAAGCAATGTCTTGATGAGGAACATTTCTTAAGTATCTGATATGGCAATAAGGCTCAATGGGTAAAGGTGCTTGATTCCACACCGAAAGACCAAAGAAAACTTGGCCACTGTTTTTTTTGCCTGTGCCACCGGACGTAATTTCCATGGCCTGTTAAGGAGGTCCTATCATAATCCCTCCTTTTTAAACAGAATTAGTAAAAACAAAAGGAAAAACAACTGTAAAGTCACAGATATGTCCTGTGACAAGCTTCACAGCAATAGGCTTGCTCCATAGTCTGCCTTAACCTTTCCTCAGTATTTTTCAAATTCCTTTCATTCTATGTTCCTTTCTGTGATCGTAAGTACTCTAGATTCTCACCAGGCAGCTCCTTCTACCTTGACACTATTCCATGCTCAGCTATACTACTCTACTTCACAGGACTTATTATTATTATTATTATTATTATTATTATTATTATTATTTTATTTTTATTTTTAAATTTTATTTATTTAATGTATGAAAGCTCTGCTGCATATATATCTACCTACCTGAGGAGGGCATCAGATTCCATTACAGATGACTGTGAGCCACTATGTGGTTGCTGGGAATTGAACTCATGACCTCTGGAAGACTGGTCAGTGCTCTGAGCCACCTCACCAGCCCCACAGGACTTGTTTTAAGTTGGAATAATATTTAAAAATGAGAACAAGCATGAGAGAAAGGGAGAGATTTAACCCCCAACCCCTCTGATAAATGTCTTCCATATCTTGGTTGCTACAGTGACCCTACAGTAAGGAGGTGTCTTTTGACTACTCTCAGTTGTTTTGAACACATAGCAAGGTGTGAGATCACTAAAATATGTAGAGTCCTAATTTTCATATTTTGAAGTATAAATGTTGCTTTTATTTCCTCAGATGGAAAGATTAGATGAGAGTTATACCTAAGCTTTACAAATACACAGCTTGGGCTGAACCCAGAGGTGTTCTTTCTCTGTTCTCTTTACCCCTAGGCCTAGCCCATGAAGCAACTACCCTGCATACCCAACTGACTGATTCAATGTCGTCTTTCTCTGTATCTTTCTGAATTGCTCTGCTTCTTCTCATACTAACATTGGCAATATGTTCTAATATTCTTTCTCCTTTTCTGGCTTGTTCTATCTTCACCTATGTCTAGCTTGTTCTCTCTGCAACCTGTCTCTTGCAATCTTTCTGTGATTCTTCACTTTGTCTCTCTCTAAATTAGACATGACTTTCAAACATGGCTTCCTCCTTTCACAATCTTAACTTTTCCATCATTTTTAGGAATTAAAGTTGTATACTGAAGGTGTATCTGTGTTCCTGCCAGATCTTACTATAAACCAAGGGATATCTGGATTTGTGGGCTGATCATTTTTTTTGGATGTGATCTCTTGCCAGAGCAGCCATGCTGCTGGATTAAAATTCCTGTATACTAAAGAATGTGCATATTGTTCCCCATAGTAGTTGTACCATTTTACATTCTTATAGTATGCAAAGGCTTCAAATTATTCACTTTCTTGTAAGTCCTGCTGCAGCCATTTTGGTTTAGTATATTTTCTAGTAACCATCTTAAAAAGACATGACAGAAAAATTCATTGTACTGAAATTATAGACAGAAAAATTATATATATATATACATATATATATCACATATATGTATATATATTTGTTCAAACTAAAGTTATTTTATTTTTTTCCAATTATTTTTTATTGGATATTTCATTATATATATTTCAAATGTTATGCCCTTTCCTGGTTTCTCCCCTGAAAGACTGTATCTCAGCCCCCCCCCCACTTCTATGAGGGTGTTCAACCACCCTCTCACCCACTCCTGCCTCCCCACCCTGGCATTCCCCTATACTGGGGCATCAAGCCTTCACAGGACCAAGGGTCTTCTCCTCCCATTGATGACTGTCAAGGCAATCCTCTGCTACATATGTACTGGAGCCACTGTCCTTCCATGTGTATACTTTGGTTGGTGGTTTGGTACTTAAGAGTGCTCAGGGGTCTGGTTGGTTGATATTGTTGTTCTTCCTATGGGTTTCAAACCACTTTAGCTCCTTCAATCTTTTTGCTAACACTTCTATTTGGGAACTTGTGCTCAGTTTAATGGTTGGATGCAAGCATCTGCCTCTGTACTTGTCAGACTCTCACAGAGCCTTTCAGGAAACAGCTGTATCAGGCTCTTGTCAGCAAGCACTACTTGGCATCCACAATAATTTCTAGGTTGGTGACAGTATATGGGATGGATCATCAGGTGGGACTGTCTCTGGATGGTGTTATTTATATCCTTGTAGAAAGCTCAAGTCCAAGTGGATCAAGGATCTCTACATCAAACAAGATACACTGAAACTAATAGCAGAGAAAAATGGGGAAGAGCCTCAAACTCATGAACATAGGGAAAAAGTTCATAAACAGACCACCAATAGCTTATGCTCTAAGATCAACAATAGACAAATGGGACCTCATAAAATTGCAAAAGCTTCTGTAATGCAAAAGGCACTGTCTATAGGACAAACGACAACCAATAGATTGGGAAAAGATCTTTATCAACCCTACATCCACTAGAGGGCTAATATCCAAAATATACAAAGAACTCAAGAAGTAAGACTCCAGAGAAACAAGTAACTCTAATTAAAACATGGGGTACAAAACTAAACAAAGAATTCTCAACTGAGAAATATCGAATGGGTGAGAAACACTTAAAGAAATGTTCAACATCCTTATTCATCAGGGAAATACAATCAAAACAACCTTAAGATTCTACTTCACACCAGTCAGAATGGCTAAAGTCAAAAACTCAGATGACAGCAGATGTTGGTGAGGATGTGGCAAAAGAGGAACACCCCTCCATTGTTGGTGGGATTACAAGCTCGTACAACCACTCCAGAATTCAGTCTGGTGGTTCCTCAGAAAATTGGACCTAGTATTACCTGAGGACCCAGCTGTACCACTCCTGGACGTATACTCAAAAGGTGTTCCAACATATAAAAAGGACACATGCTCCACTATGTTCATAGCAGCCTTCAACAGAGGAATTGATACAGGAAATGTGGTATATTTACATAATGGAGTACTACTCAACTATTACAAAAAATGACTTCATGAAATTCTTAGGCAAGTGGGTGCCTTACTCACCCTGAGTGAGGTAACCCAATCACAAAAGAACACACATAGTATACACCCACATGTAAGTGGAAGTTTGCCCTAAAATTCAGAATACCCAAGATACAATTCACAGACCACATGAAGCTCAAGAAGAAAGAAGACCAAAGTGTGGATGCTTCAGTCCTTCTTAGAATGGGTAACAAAATACTCACAGGAACAAATATGGAGGCAAAGTGTGGAGCAAAGGCTCAAGGAAAGGCCATCAAGAGACTACTCCACCTGGGGATCCATTCCATATACACAAACCAAAATCAGACACTATCATGGATACAAAGAAGTGCACGCTGACAGGAGCCTGATATAGCTGTCTCCTGAGAGGCTCTGCCAGAGCCTGAGAAATACAGAGGTGGATGCTCATAGCCAACCACTGGACTCAGCACAAGGTCCCCAATGGAGAAGTTAGAGAAAATACTGAAGAAGCTGAAAGGTGTGCAATCCCATAGGAAAAACAGCAATATCAACCAAGTAGACCTCTGAGAGCTCCTAGGGACTAAATCACCAACCAAAGAGTCCACATGGAGGAACACATGGCTCCAGCCATATATGTAGCAGAGGATGGCCTTGTCAGTCATTAATGGAAGAAGAGACCCTTAGTCCTGTGAAGGTATAGAAGATCCCCATGGAGGGGAGGCAGGAGTGGGTGGGGAAATACCCTCATAGAATCAGGGGCAGAGGGATGTTATAGGGGGTTTCTGGAGGGGGGGGACCTGAAAAGAGGATAACATTTGAAATGTAAATAATTAAATATCCAATAAAATATCTTCAAAAAATTATTTTCATGTAATTCTTAGGCAAATGGATGGAACTAGAAAATATCCTGAGTGAGTTAACTAAGTGACAAAAGAAGAAACATGGTATGCACTCACTTATATGTGGATACTAGCCCAAAAGCTCAGAATACCCTAAATATAATTCACAGACCACATGAAGCTCAAAAAGAAGGAAGACCAGAGTGTGGATTGCTTCGGTCATGCTTAGAAGGTGGAACAAAATACTCATGGGAGGGAATATGGAGGAAAAGTGTGGAGTAGAGACTGAGTCAAGCGATTTTAAATTATAATTTATGGAACAGTCTTCTTATAACATCAGTTTGATCCATGAAACCATTATAATGTGCATACTACTTCAAATAAATGATTGTTAACATAAATGATAACTTCTCAAGTGGCTCATATGGGGTCCACTGAATACCTCCGAAGGAGTATTTGTACACGCAGCTTACAAAGTACAATATTTTGTAATATATTTTAACAGTTCACATGATACTTTTATACTTTATAGTAACTTTTGTTTCCCATTTTTATTATCAAATATATTTTACTATGTAAAATTTGTAGTACAAACACAAATAGAAACAACAATTATTAAACTTAGTTTCAGAGGTTCTACTATAGTTTTTTCCTTCTTCCTGATGCTATTACAGTTTTTAAGCAAATGTTTTTAACTAAGGACTTCTAAATACAATTATTGCATCATCTATCAACTTTTACAAATTCAATACCAACTCCTTAATGTTAATAACCCATATATCAGAAAGTACAATTTGCAAAGGTATTGCTAAACTTGTGTTTTTTCTTTTTTCCTTGGAGTCTACAATGTGTATATGTGTGTGTTTGAAAGGTATATGTGTGTATATGTGTGTGCATACATGATGAGTGTACATTGGCAGGTGAGGGGTTGTTCACATTTATATCTTGCTCATTCTCCTCTTTATTTCTTGAATCAGGATATCTTGCAAAAACTGAAACTTACTTATTGGGACATTCTAGCTAATAAGTTTCCTTTATGGATTCTTTGTCTCACCTCTGGAACACTAGGATTACCATTTGCGTGTAAGCCTAGCTACATTATCTACAGCATGTGTCAGATTTGAGCTTCAGTCCTCATGCTTAAGTTGTGTTTTATATGATGAGCAATATCCCTCCCACCCAGTTTGTATGACTTATATTGTTTTTGGAAAATCTGAATTCAAATAAAGTTATTATTCATTATATTTTACTCTTTTATGTCTCAAATCATCTACTCTGTTTCAGCTTCTCTACCCTCAATTTTTCTCAATTCATCAGTTTGGTGTAGAAATAGGAACTTGTCCTCTAAAATGTTCCAAACTCTAGACTATTACCATGCAAGTGTTACTGTCTGTCATGTTTCTATGGTTATTGTGTGTACAGGTAATTGGTAATAAAAATACAGAGGGCTGTGTTGATCCATGTGAATGAAATTAAATGGCTATATTCTTACAAGGCTCCAAATTAAATACTAATAGAAAGAATAATCCAAGTAGAAAATGGGTAAATTAAGTGAATACTTTTCAATAGAAGGAATACAAATGAACCAAAAATGCAAGATAAAGTTCAAAATATTTAGCAGTCGAGGAAATACGTATTACTACGACAATGAGAGGCAATCAAAACGGTTATCATAAAATAACCAACTAACTGAATTAACAAAATCTAAACTAAAGTTGGCAAAGACTCAGGGCATGAGAAAGAAGAATTTAATGATATCCCATGGGCATGTAAATAGGTTCAGCCACTATATAAATCTCTATGTAAGTTCTTTGAAAGCCTCAAAGGAGAAGCACCACATGTCACTATTTTAGTGTAGTGTGTTTTTCTTTCAATTTGACACACAATACTGAGTATCTCTGAAGAAAAAAAAACCTAAATTAAGAGAATGTTTCCATCAAATTGGCCTATAGGCAAGTCTGTGTGTCCTTTTCTTGATTGAGTATTGATGTGTGAGAGTTCTGACCAATGAGGGCAGTTCTACAACTGGTTAGGAGTCAACATATATAGGCTCTAATAAGGGAATTAGAAAAGGAAACACCTTTGGAATGAGGAAGAAAAGTAAATACAGAAGATATGGGAGTGGTAAAATAAGAATGAGGTTGGCTGAAACATCATAAGGAATCTATGTTAACTACTTATTAATAACTAATGGTACTTCCCCACTCTATTTCCTAATGATAACCTTGAGTTATTACTTACTATATTTCACCTGAGTTGCTCTTAACTTCAGTTGGCCAATTCTCAGAGCCATGTTTTCTTGACTCCTAACCCATTGTGACTGTCTCTTCCTCCTCACCTTCTTCTCTCCCTCATGGTTCTCCCCTTATCCCAAAGATCATGAATCCTAAACCCTTCTGCCCAGCTATGGGCTGTCAGCATCTTTGTTTACCAATTAAAAATAACTTGGAGGGAAGGTCAAATAGCATCATTTGCTACATGCAGACTCTCTCCTTTCTTGGGAAAACAGGTCATGAGGAACCAGTATTAGTATTAGAATACAAGCATCAGTAGGTCAACCCACTACAAATCACTAATTTAAAAGTTCCCTTACAGTCGGATCTTATGGAATACTTTTCTCAACTGAGGTTCCCTATTTTCAAATAACTCTAGGAGCTTCTGTCAAGATGATGCAAAACTAGCCATCAAACCTAGTAACATCAGAAGCTAAATGGATAATGTGTCACCTACATGGTTGTCCAAATATGAGTTGACTAAATATCACACCAATAGATAAACCAAAGTTGGTGAGGAAAAGCCCAAGATGCCTTAGTCCTATACAAAAAAGTTACGAGCAACTGAGAAAAGCTAGAAGTGAGAGAGGTAGTCTTTCCATGGGAAGAACACAGCAATTTCTTTTGTAATACAAAATGATCCACCATAAATACATGCATACAAGTAATATTTTACCAATTAAACAGGTTATATTTAGGAAAGCTATAAATGTGAATATGCATATACATGTATCATACAATAAAACATAATAAGAAAGAGGCCATGAATTTGAAGAAGAGTGGAAAACATAATGTTTGTAATAGGAAAATGTACGAAATCAATGTTACAATTATATAATAATTTTAAAACAAACAAACAAAAAGAAACAGAAAATATGAAACAAAAGCTCAACAAAACAAAACAAATGAAACAAGACAAAATCGATCAAGCTGGACTACCCACAGATCAAGTTCATCCTTATAAGGTCTCTGCTTTAGTTGCTACCTCCAAGTTCCTGATCTTTCTTACTCCATGCCTTGGGTTCCATCAATGATATAGTGTGATTATTGTATGTTGGACAAATAAAACATTTCCTCCCCAAGCACAGAAAAAAAATGAAATCTTTGTGGCAGAAAGGTAAACAGAACTGGAAATCATTATACAAATGAAATAAGTAGACCCAGAAATACTAATAATCCACATATTATTTATCTTTTATCCTAATGATTTTGTTTAGAACCATGAGAATTTCATGTATACAGAGTATTTTGATCATCTCCAGCCAACATTTCCTTAGACTTTCCCCCATTATAATTGTATCCTAAATTCATACTATTTTCTTTTTCTCTTTCCTCTATTACCCTGCTTTCAGATCCCACTCTGTCACTTTGCCCTGCCCATATATTGGTGAACAGCAGCATTGGACAAACACTAGAGCCCATACCACTTGGGATCTATCTCAAGGGAAGGCTCCAAGGCCTGACATAATTACTGATGCTATGGTATACTTACAAACTGGAGCCTAGCATGGCTGCCCTCCTAGAGGCTCAACAAGCAGCTGAATGAGTCAGAAGCAGATGTTTGCACCCAACCAATAGACAGAAGTTGTTGACCTCTGTCGTTGAATTAGGGAAAAGCTGGAAGAAGCTGAGGAGGAGGGCAAACCTGTAAGAGGGTCCTCTAACCTGGACCCTTGAGATCTCTCAGACAGTAATCCACCAACTAGGCAAAATACACCATCTGATATGAGGCCCCTGACATATATATAGCAGAGGACTTCCTGGTCAAGCCTCAATGATAGAAGATACACCTAACCCTTGAGAGACTTGAGGCCCCAGGGAGTGGGGAGATCTGGTGGGGTGGGAGGTGGGGGTAGGGACATCTTCTCGGAGATTGGAGAGAGGAATGGGATGAGAAGAAGTTGAAGGGCAGACTGGGAAGAGGACAACAATTGGATTTTAAAAAAATATTAAAGATAATTTTAAGAAATAGAGATTTTTTTATTAAAAATATATTCGTTTTTCAAACATTGTATCTTGATTTCAGTTTCTCATACTTCCACTCCTTCTAATCTCTCCCCCACCTCTCCTCCCATTCTGATCAACTTCTTTTCTGTTTCTCATTGGAAAAGAACAGTTCTAAGAGGAAACAATAAAATAGAACAAAATAAAATAGAATAAATTAAAACAAAACCCATCAAAGTAAGGCAAAGGAAATAAACAAAAGAAAAAAGAGCCCAGGAGAAGGCACAAGAATCAGCAACTCCCTCTTTCATATACTCAGAAGAACCATACTAAAAATATTAAAGTGAAGGTTATAATATGTGCATAGCAGACAAGAGCTAGATTAGTGTCAACCCTGTTCTATTGCTCTGGTTTCCATGAGTTATGAACTCATAATTCCATGAGTTTCCATGAATTTCATATGGTTGATTTAAAGGGCCTTGTTTTGCTGGTTCCCTCCAAACCTTCTTGCTCTTACATTCTTTCTGCCTCCTATTTTGTATTGTTCTCTGAAGCCTGAGAGGTGGGATTTTATGAAAACATCCTATTTAGAGATGTGGGTTCCAAGGGCTCTCTCTCTCTCTCTCTCTCTCTCTCTCTCTCTCTCTCTCTCTCTC
>JADRCD010196280.1:0-13139 GCA_019843815.1 Montemys delectorum | reverse complement strand
TCTCTCTCTCTCTCTCTCTCTCTCTCTCTCTCTCTCTCTCTCTCTCTGTTTGGTTTTGAGTCCCTTTATTTGTTTCCATCTGCTGGAAGAGGAAGGTTTCCCAAAGTTGGGTAAATAAAGCCAGGATCTATGTGCACAGCAGAACATCATTAGGAGTCACAGATATTATTTTATCAGATAGTATTACTGTTATAATCCTAATTGTCAGAGAATATATATTGTCTTGCTTATTTATGTTTGCATGTTGGCATTGGGACTTAGCCATCTGGAGGTAGATCACTAGTAGTGATTCTTGTTTTGGATGGTTATTCTCTGTTTCCTTAGATGTATCCGTGTCAGTTCATGAACCAGTTGACTTGTATTTAGGATTCACCGTTGGAAAAACTCTGTATTAGTGTGAAATTGTGGAGTGACAGGTGGTCTTGTCTTAGCTCGTATCAGGCACAAACTCTGCACAAATCTAAACCTAATCACAAATCTGTAGAGTTTTAACATTATCACAGATGGTTTATTTCAGTTCATGGTTTCTGAGGTGTTGTTTAGAGGCTGTCTAGATGAATTGGTTTGGGCACATAGCAAGACAGGCTATCTTGTCATGAGAAAATGACAGATGCTGAAAAGCACAAATATTAACTTCCAGAAGTAGTTTTCCTTTTTCTTTGTTTCCATTTTGTCCCAAGCCCATTGAATGTTACATTTTATATTCTGCCCTTAGTTAATCTATTCAGCAAATAACCTCAAAAATACACACATGGGTGTACTTTACCAAATTTCTAGGTATACTTAAATTGAATGAAGTTGACAATAAATATAAAAATTACCTTAGTGTTCTGTATGTGATTGTTATGATGATGTAATGTTGGCCATTTGGCATTTACTTACTGATATTTTGTTGAGTTTTCCTTCCCATTGTTCATAAAGGAAGTAGGGTAATTATGTCTTTTGTTGTTATTCTATGTCTCTGTAACATTGTTTATATTTGTTTTATTTATTTAGCTTCAGTGATGCTGAATTCACACAGTAAGTGAATATACTTAAAAGTATAGCAGATATGGATATTCTCCCATGTTCTCCTAGGCCTCCAATTTCACCAGCACTTTTGATGAAGCAAGAGAGAAATGAGACCATGAATCATTGCTCTGAGGTCAAAGAATGGTGGGCCCAGACTTCACTTTCATCCTTCAATAAAGAATTCACAGAAAGGATACAGCATCTC
Source organism: Montemys delectorum (assembly GCA_019843815.1). Classification (NCBI taxonomy): domain Eukaryota; kingdom Metazoa; phylum Chordata; class Mammalia; order Rodentia; family Muridae; genus Montemys; species Montemys delectorum. The sequence continues at coordinate 11,923 of JADRCD010196280.1, read as the reverse complement.
AGTACTGAGGTGTGCTATCTCAGAGGAGTACCTGGCTCATGCTTAATTATCCCTTTTAACTTCTTCAATATAGCTGCCCTAGGCACTGAGCTTCCTCTAGGAATTATAAATCTACCCTGGGCACTTGGCTGCTCATAAAAGCTTACTAATTTCTGTGGAAGGATAAGGATTTGTACTTTAATTTTTCTTTATGTTTGAAACTTTCATACATGTATATAATAACATACAATAGTACCTATGTCTTTTTCCCCTCCAACTTTCTCCATATATCTCATCATTCTCCCTCTAAACTTTATGGGACATTTTTTGTTTTGATAATCTAGTATCTTCAGTTAGTACTATGCATATGTGTATGTATGATTATCCACTAAAACCTAAAGTTGATCACTTATTAATAAAGAATGATTCTCCTCCATCAATTATCCACTATTAATAGCTCCCCAAAATGTAGTAGAGACTAGAGATCATCTTCTCTATTTATGTCAGAATTTTGTAAAACTCTTGTACATGTAACCACATGCTGTGAGATCAAGACAGTTAGTTATAGCCATGTCATGCCCACGGAGATAATATTACAAAGCATTTTTCCCAAGCCTTCAACCTACTAAAGAAGTTAAATGAGGCAACCACTTGGAAAATTCTTGGCAGATCCTCCCAAAGTTAAACAAGTATTTTCCATGTGACTATATAATCCCATATTTCAGACATAACAAAATGAAATAGAAACATATCGGCACATAAAGACATGTGTCTCATAAATGCCTATGTCCTAGATTCATGGCAGCAATATTCATAAACACAATGAATAGACACAGTAAATGCATCTAACTGGTATGATTCCTTAGACAAAGTGTGGGATAGTCACAAAATAAGCACTGATAACCAATAAATCAATGGATATATCTCAAAGTATATAATGTATATAGTTCAGACAAAAAAATTAACTGTTTCACACATAATTCATAAGAAATATATAGGAATCAGGTTGTCTGAGGCTGGTAAAGAGAATTAAAAGAGATTATATAGGGAAACAGGATTAATAGAAACAAGTCTAAAATTGAATTATTAGGGTTATATAGCTTTATTAATAGACTGTTTCAATAAGCTATACAATTACAAACTAATTTTGTGGAAAAGAAGAGGAAGAGGAAGAGAGAGAAGGAGTAGGAGGAAGGGGAGGAGGAGGAGAAGAAGAAAAAGAAGAAGAGGAAGAAGAAGGTGTCCAAGCCTGCAGAATTTCCTTGAAAGATACAATAATGGATTTTCTTTAATTAACACTTCTTTTTATGTTTAAAATGGTAGACTTCATGCTTTATAACAATAAAAAGGACAGAAAAAATTGGAGACAATAGAGATGTTCTCCATCTTGATTTGGTTGGCAATCAAATTTCATCAAATTGAACACTTAAGTTTTTGGGTCTTCTTTTTCCTTTCTTCACTTAACTTGACCAAGAAATTTGTCAGCTCTATTTGTGTTTTCAAATACACTGATCTTATAGTGGTTGAGCAGATGCATTAGTGGACCTGCAAGCATGAAGGCCAGAGTGTGGATCCCTAAGCCATCACGAAAGGGTGAAAGGGTGGAAAAGGTATTATAAACAAATGGAACTTTCTGACCATACTGGAATGGTCTCAGATATAAACAGCTCAAAAATGATGGAAAGAATGCAAATACATGTAGATTTACCAACACACTATTAAATGATACACTAGACACTGAAGAAGTCTAGGATGGAATAAGACATTGTATAAAATTGAATGAAAATGAAAATATAACATATAAAAATCTGTGGGACACAATGAAATTAGTCCCATGACCATGAGGAATGTTTATGGCTCTAAAGGTCCAATATTGGAGAGATATAAAGTAAACAGATAAGCAGGAAAATAAAGGTCTCAGGAGAAGAAACTCAAGCCATGTAGAATCTATTAAAGAGAGATTTGGTCTTTGTTCTCCATCTTTGTATCAGCTTTAGTTTTTGTCCTTAATCTGTTTGTGAGCCATCACATCTTATTATGTCTGCTTACTTTCAATGATATGAATAGATATACTTATAGCTGTTACTTTAATATACTGGACATACTAAAAGAAGCAATAGACACTGCATTGGGTGTATTCACTCTGTCATCACAGCATGTCACTATCTTGTCTGATAGAAAGTACTTTAACACTAATTTGTTAAACTGGATGTTTAGAAAAGATGTGTCTGTTAAGTTGCCACTAAGTATAAGTCTCATATATCTCTAGAGCGGGAAAGCTTTAGGTAGTCTGATATAATTGATCCAGACCTCAGTTTCACCACAGTTATTAATTGCATTCTGGTTAAGATATTCAAACTTTCTGAGACTGATTCATCTTCTTTGTCACTGTAGATTATAATGTTGACTCTGTAGATCATTGCAGAATTTTAGATAAATTAAGGTATATCCAATATCTTTTATATAATAGAAATCCAATGAATGCTTGGATGTATCTATTTTCTGGCGAACATTTAAATTGTAAATAATTTTGTAAAATTTTTCACTCTATCATTCTCTCAAGCAGCATTAAGTAATCATCATTGAAAAAGATTGCAGTAATTCTGAAAGTGTATATTTTAGTCAATGGAAGATGTGGATAACATTCACAGAGTTCTTACACTCTTGCAGATACTTTCTGTGTATGAGTGGCATTGTAATCTTGAGATGACCACTGGAATGACCTATATTTTAGGTACTTCAAAAGGCAGGCACAAAGTGTTTAAGTAACTTGTCTATTGTTGTTTTAATGATAAGAATCATACTCCAGAAATGAACACAGGCAGTTTATAATGACTAAATTACAGGATTACTGTGTCAATTTCCTTATTCAAGGCCCTTCAGAGTATTGAATGACTTGGTCCAGGTAAAGCTATATGACATTTATTATTATCTGACAAATTCATGCTAAGACTAATGTTTAAATAGCCTCATTTTATGTTCATAACTACTTTTAAAAGGTTTTATTTTTATTGAAATATATTTATTCTACTAGTAATGGATTTCATAAAGATATTTTCATATAAGCATATTACATATTTGACCATATTTATCTCTCATATTCTGTTTCTCATTCTGCTTTTTTTCTGCTAGCCCACTGTACACACCAGACAGTCTTACTTCTTCATGACATACACATGAATGACTTTTTATACCTATATAAAATATAGAATCTACAATGAGAGAAAACACATGATATTTGGCTGAGCACAACTTATTTTGCTTAACATGGTCATGTCTATTTGCATCCATTCTTCTTCAAGTCATACTTTTTTTATTTCTTTATGGCTGAATGAAACTCTATGGTGTATATGTACTATACTTCTATTAAACTGTTGATAGATACTGAAGCTTAATCATGCATTGTCTGTTTTGAGCAGGGCTGTGATAAACTTAGACCTATGGCTTTCTCTGTTTTATATTTCTTAAGGTATTATTTCCATTTAACAGATCAGGACACTAGAACTTAACATTATATAAGTTGGACAGGGTCCTTCCTCCATCTATACCCAGGAGGTTCATCTGTTTCACAGCCCTTGGTGTACCTTTCCTGTCAGGAGAGAGCTGGTCTCCAGGGAGTGCTCTGACTCTTGAACTCAGGTGAGATCACTATTTTCTCTCCTGTGACTTTCTAAGGTGGGAACAGCCAGGAGGCACAGGCTGCAGAAGTAGTAGAGCAGCTGGGACAGGTTCCTTCTTGCATCCATCTGCACCCAGGAATGAAGGCTGATCCTGAATGAAATGGAAAATAGCCTAGACAGATACCAGGTAGCAAAGTTAAATCAAGATCAGATAAGCGATCAAACAGTCGCATATCCCCTAATGAAATAGAAACAGTCATTAATAGTCTCCCAACCAAAAACAGCACAGGACCAGATAGGTTTAGTGCAGAGTTTTATCAGACCTTCAAAAAAGACCTAATACCAGTATTTCTGAAACTACTCCACAAAACAGAAACAGAAGGAACTCAACCCAATTGGTTCTATGAAATCACAATTACTCTGATACCTAAACCACACAAGACTTAACAAAGAAAGGAAACTTCAGACCAATTTCCCTTATAAATATAGATGCAAAAATACTCAATATAATTCTTGCCAACTGAATCCAAGAACACATCAAAACGATCATCCATCATGATCAAGTAGGCTTCATCCCATGGATGCAGGGATGGTTCAATATATGGAAATCCATCTATGTAATCCACTATATAAACAAGCTCAAGGGGAAAAAATATGATCATCTCATTAGATGCTAAGAAAGCATTTGACAAAATCTAACACCCCTTCATGATAAAAGTCTTAGAAAGATCAGGAATTCAAGGCCCATACATAAACATAGTAAAAGCAATATACAGCAAACTAGCAGCCAACATCAACTTAATTGGAGAGAAACTTGATCCCACTAAAATCAGGGACTAGACAAGACTGCCCACTCTCTCCTTATGTATTCAATTTTGTACTTGAAGTCCTAGGCAGAGCACTTAGACAATAATAAGAGATCAAATGGATACAAATTGGAAAGGAAGAAGTCAAATTATCACTATTTGCTGATGATATGATAGTATACTTAAGTGACCTCAAAAATTCCACCAGAGAACTCCTGAACCTGATAAACAACTTCAGCAAAGTAGCTAGATACAAAATGAACTCTAACAAATCAGTGGCCTTCCTATATAAAAAGGATAAACAAGCTGAGAAAAAAAATTAGGGAAAAAACACCCTTCACAATAGTCACAAATAATATAAAATACCTTGGTGTGACCCTAACTAAGCAAATGAAATATCTGTATGATAAGAACTTCAAGTCTCTGAAGAAAGAAATCGAAGATCTCAGAAGATGGAAAGATCTCTCATGCCCATGTATTGGCAGAATTAGTATAGTAAAAATGGCCAATTTGGGAAAAGCAATCTACAGATTCAATGCAATCCTGATCAAAATTCCAACTTAATTCTTCACAGGATTGGAAAGAGGAATTTGCAAATTCATCTGGAATAACAAAAAACCCAAAATAGTGAAAATTATTCTCAACAATAAAAGAACTTCTGGTGGAATCATTATCCCTAATCTTAAGCTATACTACAGAGCAATTGTGATAAAAAAAAAAAAAAAACCTGCATGGTATTGGTACAGTGACAGGCAGGTGGACCAATGGACTAGAATTGAAGACCCAGAAATGAACACACATACCTATGGTCATTTGATCTTTGACAAAGGAGCTAAAATCATCCAGTGGGAAAAAGGTAGCATTTTCAACAAATGGTGCTGGCTCAACTGGTGGTTAGCATGTAGAATTGTGCAAATCTATCCATTCCTATCTCCTTGTACAAAGCTGAAGTCCAAGTGGATCAAGGACCACCACATAAAATGAGATACACTGAAACTAATAGAAAAGAAAGTGCGAAAGATCCTCGAGTATATGGGCACAGGGGAAAATTTTCTGAACAGAATACCAATAGCTTATGCTCTAAGATCAAGAATTGACAAATGAAATGTTGTAAAATTGCAAAGCTTCTGTAAGACAAAGGACACTGTCAATAGGACAAAATGACAACAAATAGATTGGGAAAAGATCTTTACCAATCCTATATCTGATAGATGGCTAATATCCAATATATACAAAGAACTCAAGAAGTTAGACTCCAGAGAACCAAATAACCCTATCAAAAATGGGGTACAGACCTAAACAAAGAATTCCTAATTGAGGAATATGGAATGGCTGAGAAGCACATAAAAAATGTTCAACACCCTTAGTCATCAGGGAAATGCAGATCAAAACATCCCTGAGATTCCACCACATATCAGTCAGAGTGGCTAAGATCAAAAACTCAGGTGACACTAGATGCTGGCAAGGTTATATAGAAAGAGTAACACTCCTTCATTGCTGGTAGGATTTCAAGCTGGTACAACCATTCTGGAAGTCAGTTTGGCAGTTCTTCAGGAAATTGGACATTGTATTAACTTAGGACCCAGCTATACCTCTCCTGGGCATATATCCAGAAGATGCTCCAACATGTAATATGGACACATACTCCACTATGTTCATAGTAACCTTATTTATAACAGCCAGAAGCTGGAAACAACCAAGATGTCCCTCAACACAGTAATGGATACAGAAAATGTGGTACATACTGCTCAGCTATTAAAAACAATGATTTTATGAAATTCTTAAGGAGTTGGATGGATCTGGAGAATATCATCCCTAGTTAGGTAACCCAATCACAAAAGAACACACATGGTATGCACTCATTAATATGTGGATATTAGCCTAGAAACTTGGATTCCCCAAGATACAATCCACAAATCACAAGAAAATCAAGAAGAAAGATGACCAATGTGTGGATACTTCGATCCTTTTTAGCAGGGGGAACAAAATACCCATAGAAGGAGTTACAGAGGCAAAGTATGGAGCAGAGACCGAAGGGACGACAATACAGAGACTGCTGCACCTGGGAATACTTTCTATACTCAATCACCATATCCATACACTACTGTGGATGCCATCAAGCACTGGCTGACAGGAGCCTGATATAGGTGTCTCCTGAGAGGGTCTGCAAGTGCCTGACTAATACAGAAGTAGAGGCTCAGAACCATCCATTGGCCTGAGCACACCGCCCCCCCCAATGAAGGAGCTAGAGAAAGGACCCAAGGAGCTGGAGGGGTTTATAGCCCCTTAGGAGGAACAACAATATGAACTAACTAGTACCTTCAGAGCTCCCAAGGATTATACAACCAACCAAAGAGTACATATGGTGGGTCATAGTTCCAGCTGCATATGTTTGCAGAGGATGGCCTAGTTAGTCATCAATGGGAGGAGAGGCCCTTGGTCCTATGAAGGTTGTTTGCTCCAGTGTAGGGGAATGCCAGGGCCAGGAATTGGGAGAGGGTGGGTTGGTGAGCAGGGGGAGGGTGGAGGGAAAAGAGCTCTTTTTTTGTTTGTTTTGTTTTGTTTTGTTTTGTTTTTGGAGGGGATATCAGGAAGTCATTCATTCGAAATGTAAGTAAAGAAAATATCTAATAAAAAAAAAGAAAAGAAAACAACAAAAACAGTATATAAGTTGACTAATCAACTTTTAATCATTGAAGAGATTATTTGACAAAATAAATCTATAATAGATAAGTTCATAAGTTCTTATAAATAGTCATCAAAAGCATTAAATTCAACAATATTATATACAAAAAAGAGAGCATACAGTGTGTTGTTTTTTTAATATTTTGGTTGAAGAACATACTTCATACTAAGTTGCAGAGAAATCAGGATTCTTAATGTTCTTAAACGAGAACTTTATTCAACATTATTTAAATGTTGTGCAATAGTTTTTTGACTATACAATTTATCTGTTTTGTTACTAGGATGCTGATATTATTGTATAATGTAGACTGACCACTCTGTGCAGCATGTTTTATAGTCTAATGTTTCAGTTCCAGAGAGTGTCCTTAATGACACACTGATAGTCAGTACTGTGACAATTAGAATAGTGAATACTGAATTGTGAAGGGAGTTCCAAGTTCAAAAAGGTGATGTAAAAATAAAAAAACTCAATAAATTCTGACATTCGATGGTGAATTTGTTAGCAAATTATTTTTTTCACACTCTAGTTAATTGAAACTGTGATTATGTGTTTTTGATATGCTACATGTGATTCACTGGTTGATGTTTCTAAAGGAAGTCTTAGCTTTATATCTAGTGGATAATTGAGTGATTTCTAAACAGACAGACACTGATAATTAAAACCTCGGTGTTACTGATTTTTCTGTTTGTTTTTTATATAATTGCATATTTAATTTTATTAAAATCATTTTATTAGTGTTCTAAACTCCATGCCCTCAGAAATAGAAATACATGGTTGCTTTCATATGGGTTCAATTTTACCACATACATTTCTGACAATTTTATTGTTGGAGAATGGCCTTGTTACATCTTTATTATGATTGTCACTCTCTCACTCTTGGTGGCATTTTGGTTTATTTATAACCCCAAAGGTATTCAAAAGAAACTTAATAATATAAAATGTTTCACTCCTAAATCAATTGAAAAACTATTTAAGAAAATTGTATATGTGAATAATTAAAATTATTAAAGATGTTCAATATATAATTAGTCACAAGTAATGTACTTAACATTAACTAATTGTTAATTGAGTTTATTTTGCTTCACTTATTTATTTATGTGATTAGTTATCCTATTGGTGTTTTTTCTAAGATATCCAAGTGAAGTATAATAACATGTGTTTATTTTATATTAGTGCAATTTGTTTCCAGTGGATTTACACCAATGCAACAATTTTTCTTGTGGCTTTTGGACAGGTCATTACCATGAGAGAGAGAAGAGTACAACAGATTTGAAAATAGCGTAATCTAAATCTTTAAATTCTATTTAATTATGATGTAAATAAAGTCTATTTTTTATTTTTTATTGAACATTTTCTTTATTTACATTTCAAATATCCTCTTTCCCAGTTTCCCTCCCTCCTGGATACACCCTATTACATCCTTCCTCCTCCTGCTTCTATAAGGGTATTCCTCCACTCACCTACCCACTCCCAATTCCCCACCCTCGATTCCCCTACACTGGGGCATCTATCGAGCCTTCCTAGGACCAAGGACCTCTCCTTCCATGATGCATGACAAGGCCATCTGTGGCCACATATGCATCTAGAGCCATGTGTACTCCTGTGTTGATGGCTTAGTCCCTGGGAGTTCTGGGGTATCAGGTTGGTTGATATTGTTGTTCTTCCTATGGGGTTGCAAACTCTTTCAACTTCTTTAGTCCTTGCTCTAACTCCTCTGTTGGGGACCCCGTGCTCAGCACAACATCTGCCTGTGTATTCATAAGACTCTGGCAGGGCCTCTCAGGAGACAGCCATATGAGGTTCCTTTCAGCATGCACTTCTTGACATGCACAATAAAGTCTGGGTTTGGTAATTGTATATCGGGTGAATCCCCAGGTAGGACAGTCTCTGAGTGGCCTTTCCTTCAGTCTCTGCTCTACACTTTATCTCTATATTTGCTCCTGTGAGTATTTTGTCCTCCTTCGAAGAAGGACTGAAGCACCCACACATTGGTTTTCCTTCTTATTCAGCTTCATGTGGTCTGTGAATTATATCCTCATTATTTGGCACTTTTGGGCTCATATCCATTTATCAGTGAGTGCAAACAATGTGTGTTCTTTTGTGATTGGCACTATGTTCATAGCAGCCTTACTTACAGTATCCAGCAGCTGGAAAAAACCCAGATGTCCTTCAACAGAGGAATGGATACAGAAAATGTGGTACATTTAAACAATGGAGTACTACTCAGCTATTAAAGATGATGAGTTCATGAAATTCTATTTTTTTAATCTAAGAAAATTAATTTGGGAAAGCCAGCATTATTCTTCACTAGAAGCTACTGAAAGACCATTGCAGTGACCATAATGTTGTTACAGAAAACAAGACAGAGTAGAGAATCTGGAAGCTGTACTATATTTACTATTACTGATATTATTGGAATTATACTTTACATATGCTTTCTCTCTCATTCAATGTGTTTAGCATCATGGAAATATATACATGTTTGCCCTCTATTATAGAAATTACTATTCTACCTCTATGAATAAGAACACTCTGAGATAGTGAGGTTAAATAAAGTTTCTCAAGAGTAATAAGATTTCAAAAGTCTAAATTCAAAGTCAAGCATATTGAATTTCCATTTACATCTCTACTCAGTGATAACTAGATATGCAACACACTACAACAGAATGATTCTTGCTTTCAAATTTTTACATTTTCAGATTAGTTTTATCCCTTTGTTGCTGTGAATTAAATGAAATGGCAAAGGCCAAAAGAACACAAAATCTGTTAATGCTTAAAACCTCTGAAAACATTTTCAAATGTATTTGATTTAATTTTCTGATTGCATCTCCCAATATATTTTCTATGAATCCCTAGTACATAGTACATTTTTACCTACTCTACCCCTCTTACCAACATAAAATTTTCTTATTCTCTTTGCCCTGAATAAATCACTTAACCCAAGTGCTAAATTTCACGACATTGCTCGATATAAAACTACATTGTTACAGAGTACGAGTTGATAAAACAAAAGAATAATTCAGTAAATGTCACTACTTCTATTTTTTAGACACAATTCAAGTTTAAGCCAACAATGTGTACCTTTGTGGATATGTAACAAGTCATGTTGCATTTTCTATTCTATTTTATTCTTATTACTCTCCAGGAAATGCTTTGTTATTAGAAGTGGAGCATGCCTAATCTGAAAACCTCAAATTCAAAATGCCCTAAATTTTAAAAAATTTGAGCACTGTTATGGAACCACAAATGCAGACAAGCACACCTGACTTCATTCAGGTTGCAGTTCAAATGCATTAAAGAAACAATTTACCAACTGTCTGCAAAAGGAGATAGCTTCTTAGTATGCCCCTGTACTGTGATATAGTTTTGACATCCATGGACATATTGTCCAGTGCAACACATGAGACCAACACCTACATGGGTTGTGTTTGTTTGCTTTCAATTCTGATGTGTGCTGATATTTTTGAAAAATAAAAAGGTTCACTGATGCTTTTAAGGATAATAATGAGAAGAAAAAGAAGAAACAAACATTTACTAATGGCACGGACACTCAATCTATTGAAGAAAATATGCAGTGGTTTTTGTAAATCCTCTTTCAAAAGGTGTTGTGAAAAAGACAGTCATTTCTGTCCTTATGAATTAGGCCCATATACTGCTAGAGTTCTGTGCTTAAAGTGACAGACAGAAGCTAATGAAAAGACAGAAAAATCATTACATAAAGCTAAAAGTGAAGGACTCAGTCATGCATTGAAAGACTAGATCTACCACCGTTACAGGACTACAGGCCACTTAATGAAATGGCTTTCATAAAACAGAAAAGATCTTTAACGTCAAGGTAAAAATCAAAGGAGACTCTAAATGGTTGCCAGATTGGTTGCAGAAGTTTAAGAAAAGCCATTGCATTAGACTCTTACAATTTTCAGTAATGAAGCATATGTTGATTATGAAATGTCAGAAATGATATTAGAAGACCTATCTTCTAAGCTTCTAGCAAAAAATGGGAGAAAAAGATAACAAATTCTTGGCCTGTTTTGGCTACAAAGTAAATACATATACAGTCTGAGCATTTTGGTGGAGCACTACCATTAAAAAAGCACAAAAGGGGAGGGACAGGACATAACTTAGTAATAGCATACTTTCTTAGAATGTACAAAACTCTTTTGGCCCAACATCTATATCAACTAAAACAAGCAAGCAAGCAAGCAAGCAAGCAAGCAAACAAACAAACAAACAAAAAGAATGGTATTGGAGAAGGCTTTAACATCTGTAGCAATGTTCCAGTGTTTCATTAAACTAGTGACAGAAATAGTTCTTGAAGCATTAGTTACAATAATAGATATAACAAAAATGATATCAGTACTGCATAAAAGCTAAGTGTACCTGACCTAAGGAAAACATATGTTCAGTTTGGAATGGGTTGAAACCAATGTGCATTAGTAACACAAGAAACTATGTTCATTTATGAAATTGTAGACCAACTTCTATGAAGTACACATAGCCAATGAGGCTAGTGACTCTGGGAGAAATTTGAAAAAGCTTGCCTTCAAACACCTCCTGTTCTATAAAGGTACTGTCATGTGACTCTTTAGCTGATATTTTTTTTTAACCCAATATAGAAACAACAACACATAGGAACCATTCAGGAAAAACATATTTAGTTTTGGTGGAAGCTATGGCTTGCTGCTTTTGTTCAACAGCAAATAAAGTTATTTTTGTGATGTTTGTGTGCTGTTGTGTGACATTTCTGGTTCAGAATATGCCAATATGACATTATCATCATTTGCCATCACCATAACCACCACTTTTACTATTATATTATTGTCATCATTATT